>OMLJ01090388.1:0-11632 GCA_900302595.1 Gadiculus argenteus
CTCTTATTTATAGATACTATATAATAATGAAAGAGTCACACAAAAAGGCTGAGCATTGAGTGAAGCAATGTATTAGCAGTGTATAATGACTATTATATATGGTAAGCCTGTGTGTTTGTTTGTGTGTGTGTGTGTGTTGTGTGTGTGTGTGTGTGTGTGTGTGTGTGTGTGTGTGTGTGTGTGTGTGTGTGTGTGTGTGTGTGTGTCACACCCACATGCTTTACTGTTAACACACGCACCTGTGTGTTAACAGTAAAGAGTGTGTGTGTGGGTGTGAGTAAAGAGACACACCTTTTAAAATTATCTTGGAGGTATTTTGCTGGGAAGAATGTCTTTTTGTTTTTGTTCCTTCCTTATTCCTTCTTCGAACTTTATCAATAATAAACGCCCATAGTGTTTCAGGAATCATACTGTTTGATTGACTATTTCCTGTATTTCTTATCCTAGTTTATTGCAGACTGTAGTCTGTGTCCGAACAGAACAAGATAGTGTGCTTTAGAGTGGCCTACTGGGTGTTCATAGTGATGGGTTTATTTTTAATTTTTGGGTTAAATGACATACATTTGATTCAGTGACCTCAAGGCCTGTGATAAAACGGAGCGATACTAAACACAAGTCTCAATGGCTCCATTTTAAATACTAGGGCCTAGTTAGCACAATAGTGAAATCAATCTTGGATAATGTTGCTATGAGTTGTAAAAATGCTTTCTGCTGTGTGGCAAAGAGGTCATGGTAAAGTGTGCATGAAGATTTTATGAAAATAACCAATAGCCAACGCAGGAGTTAATTCTCATTAACCTATTTATTATGTCACGAATGCTTCATCAATCATCAAAAAATACAATATATCAAAACAAAGTGTACCAATAGCCCACAACCTGCCATGATGAGCACATGAGAGTGTTCATGTGGTCATGCTTGCACTGCAGCCATGTAAAGATATCTGTGGCATTAAGACTGACACTGAACACTCTGGCGTGTGGATGTACAGACGAGTCTGGAAACATTTAGGGATGACCCATCCGCCGTCACATGCAGGCCCGAGAACGCTGAAGCACCACGTCTAGCATTTGACTGAACAGCTCAGTGGGCTGCAAAAAGCAGGATGAGGAAATGAGGCCTGAGGCGATTGTGAGATGTGCAGAACATAATTGAACTGGATACAATTGTAGAGAGTCAAAGGAGGTTAGTTAATCTCTTCTAAAAAAAGATGTGTATTGGTATCGTATGCCATTTATGAACACTATTTAGTGCATAACTAATGCCATTATGTTCTACTGTCTCTGGTAGACCATTGGGCGGATGACACGTACGCCTGGAAATGTTTGTAGGCTATGTGAGTGTAAAGACATTCACACAAACAATCTTTTGTGCACACTTTCCCCCTTGAGGTTGGAATTTCAAGTAGACACCAGTCTCTATTCCTTGACACTTACAAAGTAAACAATGGAAATTAATTCAGTCTTTAGAGGTTCTAATAAAGAGGTTCTCTCTTTATTGGTTTAATTAAAATTACGTAGGTGAATAGGAAGTATGTCAAATGATTTAGTTCACGTTAAAATTCTTAAAGAAATAGGAATGCTTGAATAATGAAACGCTGTCATGATAAATAATGCAGACTAGTTGGCTAAAATGCACACAGTAGACCTGACCTTGACAGGTCAGTCTCGCTCCCCCTATGTTAGACGTTGCTGCCCCCTGGCGGCGAGATCTCGTCATGACACCTAAAAATCATTTTATTAATGCGAGTTAATAATATTAATAGCTGGGAATTAATTGCAACGATATACTCAACGATGGCGTATTCTATCATGCGGAAAAGAAAAAAAAACCACACACAATTTATCGAGGTATTCGGGATAACACCACTTTCCCTTTAAAACGGCGGACGGAAGTTAGGCGCTCAAACCCGGCGCGTAAACTGAAACTGGGGTTTGTTGTCAGCAGCAACAGGTAGTTACTGCTAGTTACTGGTAGTCGAGCGTTAACCGCCCGTCGTTCCACCAAATGAAGGAGATATAGACATTACATTGAGCTTATTGGCTTATCATTCAATGCATAGCGGACCTTACTGAACATCCAGGAACATGAGCACGGCGTTGGTAAGTAAGGCGGTGAAGGGTTACCGACACTAGTATGTACACTACTGTCCACAACAATACAACATGCGCCTGGAACGCGTCTTTACGTTGACTTTGTATGGAGGCGCGCCGCCTCGTTGCTTGGCGCCTGGAACGCGTCTATACGTTGACTTTGTATGGAGGCGCACCGCCTCGCCGCCTGGCGCCTGGAACGCGTCTATACGTTGACTTTGTATGGAGGCGCACCGCCTCGCCGCCTCGTTGCTTGGCGCCTGGAACGCGTCTATACGTTGACTTTGTATGGAGGCGCACCGCCTCGCCGCCTGGCGCCTGGAACGCGTCTATACGTTGACTTTGTATGGAGGCGCACCGCCTCGCCGCCTGGCGCCTGGAACGCGTCTATACGTTGACTTTGTATGGAGGCGCACCGCCTCGCCGCTTCGTTGCTTGGCGTCTGGAACGCGTCTATACGTTGACTTTGTATGGAGGCGCACCGCCTCGCCGCTTCGTTGCTTGGTGTCTGGAACGCGTCTATACGTTGACTTTGTATGGAGGTGCACCCCCTCGTCGTACGCGCCTCGAACGCGTCTATACGTTGACTTTGTATGGAGGCGCGCCGCCTCGCTGCTTGGCGCCTGGAACGCGTCTCGCCGCTTTCGGTGTGAACGCGGCATTAGGCTTTGTTTACAAGCTTCAGTTATGATCTCGACATGTCATTTGCGAAGTTCTGTATCTGGTTAGATATGAATCTGGCTGGATATCAGTTGGAAACTGATGACTGTACTAACGTTAGTCTAGGAAATATACATATTTATATAAATATAAATAAATATAGGAAATATTAGTTCAATTTAATAACCAGTCATCCAACCACTGATCACTGCTGGGAAACAACAGTGAAACGTCTAGACTAACGTCAGTAGGGCCTTGGTCTGTTCACTAGTGACGTGCCAATAACTTATTTACTGGATAACTTGCATTATAGAAGGAATATGGTTGAGGTTATGTGTAGTAGAATACCGACTTTTACTAGGTTATATCAGGTGGGGATACTGTATGTATAAGTTTATCTTTGGACAGTTTCCACATGGAAAAAGCTATCTGTCAAATTAAACAATATTTTGGATTATCTAGTTGTTATAATGCCTACGACCGACCAAGCAGTACTGGTAGCTGCTGTGTTCTACAACTAAACGAAAGCAACAGGGGTAAAATCTTTAGTAAATCATCTGAAATTACAATGTAATTGTAAAATGTAAATATGGATGTAACTAAGGTTCAAGAAGGTCTTTACTTGGTTTCACGTTTAGAGTCGACTAATAACCACTTTTTCCCTCAGAAAGGAAAGCTCTGCATTTCTTTCTGAAATTGGGTTCACCAATGATGCAAAACTGGTCATATTGTATTATTGGTGAACCAAAATTCGTAATTTTGCATCAAAGAAATAGAGCTTTCCCTTCTCATGGAAAAATGAGGGAGGGATGGACAATCATTCAAAAATACTACTGGGTTTCTATTTCTACAAAGCTTTATGCAAATCAGTGAAGTACCCCTTTAAGTCCCCACTAACTTCTTCACTTTTTGCAATACTACATTAAAACAAAAGTCAACGTCACCTTGAGAGAATTTGCTTTTATTCAGGTGAAGCCCAAGCACATCACACATAAAACGTAACAAATCAGTCATACAAAATACGTATAAAACTATAGTGCAATATCCATGTTAATCTCCAACCACACAACCGTCAGTCTTTCCCTTCGCGGGTTAGGCGTTAGGGTCCTGTCCCAGTGTCAACACTCCACACCGTGCTTGTCAAAGTGTCTCATGATGACACCGAGCTCCAGCTCCACGGTGCCCATGGCCTCGGTCTGCAGCCTGTACCGATCCGCCCCGCTGTAGATCAGATCCGGGGAGCGCAGCTGCGGCCCTCCTCCCACAAACATCTGCGCCAGCTGCTCCTGCCAGGAGCCCAGGGGCCTCCAGGTAGCGCAGTGCACTGTGTGCTGCCCGGGGCTGGAGGGGACGTGGCAGTACCCGTAGCCGTACAGCTGGCACCGCCCGAACGCGTCCTGGTGCCACACCTAGTGCAAGACGAAGTGTAAAAAAAATCTACTAAGTTTGACTATCTGGAATGAACAATAGGTGTGTGCCCACTAGGACTTTTTAGTTTTTTTGCTCCGCCCACACGGTAGCTCCCAGTCGTCTCGAACGCACCACAGGGAAGTCCGAGAGGCTTATCAACGGAGCGTCGACGAGCTACGAGCGGCTCAGAAAAGTACCACCTCTGCTGGAGGACTTTCTGAGCCGCTCGAAAGAGTCCTGAGGGGTGGATCCTCTCTCCAAACCACACCCACAAAGGTTCCTAGCGGGAAAAGTACCCCTAGTGGGTACGCGGCTATTGTAGATATCAACAACTTCTTTCTGACTAGTCGTAATTACATTTTGAATAGTTGGAATTTTCATTCAAGATATCTGTAGTTACATTTTGACTAGGCGGAATGAAAGTAACATATCTACAATTGTATATATCTCTAATCAAAATTAATTTCACGATATCTATAACTTGATAATAGATATCTACAATTAAATTATGGCTATCTCTAACTCCAGTTTGAGATATCTACAACGTCATTTCAACCTAGTCAAGACTTAATTTAAGATATCTGAAAAGGGACATGTAGATATCTTGAATTGAGGTGAATTAAAGATATCTTGAACTGGAATTATGACAAGTCAGAATCAAATTGTAGATATCTCAAACTGGAATTACAGACATCTACAATTCAGTTGCAGATATCCGTAATTCACATCTGCAACTGTTTGTTTAGATATTTTAGATAATTGTACATATCTGTAACGACAAACCCCATAGACATGAATGGCAAAAATGACTGATTTCTCCTAGGAGGTCTTTGTGGATATCTGAAATGACAATTGTGGATAGGAGGAGTCTGTGGATATCTGAAATGTTATTTTTGACCAGGCCAAACTAAACTGCAGATATCTGCAACAACACACATCCAGTCTAGTGAATGGAGGTCAAATGTGGCTTCGCCATACACACCTGCAGGTGGAGCTTGGGCCAGCCCTGCAGCCCTTTGGTGGTGTAGTGGAGGTCGAGGGGGTGGCTCCAGTAGGCCGTGTCGCCCGTCTGCGGGAGGTCCACCTGGGTCTGGCCCTCCTTCAGCCCGGAGAGCAGCCGCCAGGCCCCTCCCGTGTGGACCCCCCACTTGCAGAACAGGCTGCTCTGGGGGAAGCCCGACGCGCCCACGATCTGACCGATGACGTGCAGCTCCGCCATGCGTCCGCCGGACCCGCTGCTCGGTCCTAATCTTAATAATCACAATAATAATCGAGTCACTAAGACGGATCTTTCTGCTGAGCCGAGCGAGGCGCGCTGCTCCCCACAGTCTTATTTCCTTGGTAACCGAGGCGGTTGCTGACGCTACGTAATGCCGCGTTCAGAACAACTCGGAGGTTCGGAAGCTCTTACGTGTCTTTACGTCAACCTTCCCTTCTTCAGGAATAAGAGCGTTCAGGAAACGGTCCTCAGTAGTGCGTTAGGGTTGGTTAGGGTTACGGTTATGGTTAGTTAGGGTTAGTGCTCTGACATGAAACAAGGAAAACTAATCGTTCTTGAGACTAGACTTCATAACAACAACAGTACAGATGTCCTCATGTTTCGATTTACGCCTCTTTGCTTAATCAGATGAATCAGTGATTAGAACTGAATCAGTGATTAGAACTGCTTGATGGTTGAACATGAGCGAGAATTTATCAGGGTGTTTATAATCGTGAGCAATGCATTGTAATGCAAACGTTAGAATGGGTGTTAGGCTCGCTGCAAGTTGACTTTACTCTATCGATGGAATGACAGCGAAATGGGACAGCCAACTCGTAGACTCGGGTTGCTGTACTTCAGCACGAAACTCCGAGCGAAAACTTCGACTCCAGAGAGCGTTCAAAAAGTACTTTCCTCCGAGCAGAAGTTCCGAACCTCCGAAGCTCCCGGAAATTCCGATTATTTTGAAGGCGGCATAACGGTTTATTGAAACGTAACAGCTCATTGGTTCCTGAGTGGGCGCTGTGTATGACGCGGCACGTTACGGGGTTTAAACGTAACGATTTAACGCCGCTCCACTAACTGAACCACTTGTCAATAATTCATACCGTGAAAATGGGATTTTCCTCATTAAAGTTCTGATGGTTTTAGTAAATATTGTGCAAAGTCAAACGTTGCTACTTGCTTGAACTTGCTGTTTTATTTTCACTGATTTATTCTATTTTCACTTATTTTTATCTCTGCTTTTTCATTCTAGAAATCATGAAATTAAAATCTGATCAGTTGTCATAATTGGCATCTCTCTGATAAAAATGTTTCTGTCTTTGTGTGTCTTTGTACAGTCGGACCCCAGCCTTGAAAGGCATTTCAAAGGCCACAAGGACAGTGTGACATGTGTGGACATCAACTGTAACATGAAACAAATTGGTACATATACGTTTTTGACTTATATTATTATTATTATTATATTATTATAATATTTAATATTATTTAACATGCTTTCTCTCCCATATTTATGTGCCCTTTTTTAAAATATGAAATGTGGAAATCGTACCTTATTCTTCTCTGGGCTCCTCTCAGCCACGGGCTCCAAAGACTCGTGTGTGATGATCTGGAACATGAAGCCCCAGATGAGGTCGTACCGCCTGGCGGGACACAAAGACGGCGTCACCTGCGTCCACTTCTCTCCTTCGGGTCACCTGGTGGCCTCCGCTTCCAGAGACAAGACCGTGCGGCTCTGGGTTCCCAGTCTGTAAGTATCATCACGCCGAAAGCAGATTCACCTTAACGTAAACTTAAAATAAAAACCAGGGCCGCACAGCCACACTGTCCTGGTGAATGTTTCCCTTCCGGTAACAGTTTTTTTTCTCAGTCGATTCGGTGCTTTTCTCACATCAGAATTAACATTCTCCTAACTGTTAGTTCAACCTCCACGACATTCTGTCATTTGTGCACATCATGGAGCAATTTCTCCTTCCTCTAAACACATTTCCAATGCTTTTGGACATGTATCAGTCGCTTTCATACGATTCTCTGCTGTTTTTATAATATCGTTTGCTGATGTCATGTCAGTCAAAATGAACTATACTTATGGAGGCTGAATAGTCGTTCCCAATAAAACTAATAGTCTTCATTTCATTGCTTGATGCTTCATTGCGTCATTACATACACAATTGTTGAACTAGTTATCAAATTCGGTTTCTGTTTGTTCTAAATTAGTGACTGTAGTGTATTTTTCTTTTGCACAATGCTTTAAAATTGCAAAGAGCATATACAGTAAAAATGTGAAGCGTACATACCGGTATTCAGTGTCTCGTACTCACTTACTCCCCTAACTACAGCAGTGTGTAACTTTACTGTAGTTTTCAAATAGCTGTACAAGTCGTGTATAGTGCTGTCTGGAGCATTTTCAGGTAGTGTCACCGAGTTCTGACCTTTTTTTCATCATATAATGAAATAGAACGGTCATAATGAAAACATGATAAAGCCATTTGACTATCTTGTTCATAAACAATGTTGTCAAGACTTCTCATTTTGATGTCACTGGCAGTTTCATTGACATGAATACTTGCTTTTGAGGAATGGACAATCCATTTTTAGCAAGTGACGTGCTTTTGCAAGTTATTCACTAGGTTTGTGAGAAAAACTGTTATCTAGCATTCATCCACAATACAGTTTTTGTTTCTGAACATGTTACTAGGTTGGTCCTGAACGATTGCATTGTTGCAGTTCCCTTTTCCTGTTTACAGCCTCCATATCGGGAAAACTTGCTTAGTGATTGGTTCGGGGGAATTTTGAGTCGATTTTTCAATTCTGTTTAATCAGCACGGTGTAAAATTGACGCATTGATCTAAGGGGGTTTTAGCTAGGTGGATGTATAGAACGTGGTGATTACAGATGGGGGGTTATAGTATGTTTTGTGTGTGTTTTGTGTAGGAAGGCTGAGTCCACGTCGTTCCGCGCTCACACGGGCACCGTGCGAAGCGTCAACTTCTCGGCAGACGGACAGTCGCTGGTCACGGCGTCCGACGACAAGACCATCAAAGTGTGGACGGTCCACAGACAGAAGTTCCTCTTCTCCCTCAGTCAGCACATCAACTGGGTCCGCTGTGCCAAGTATGAGCAACGGCAAACACACACGTGCACCTTAAAGCCTAATTTATACTTCTCCGTAAAGTGCTCTACGTCGGTTACGGAGAGCATGTCGGAGACCCTCTACATCGTCTCCGACTGCATGACATTCAAGTGTCCGTCACTGCGTCGAGGGGCTACGCAGACGGCAAGGGCTGTGATTGGTCCTCTAACAAAATCATTTCCTCAATCACTTTCCCCGGTTTGACTTGGCACCTTATTTACTTTCTATATTAAGCACATTAAGGACTAGTAAAACACCAAATAAGTAGAATTATAAGAGAAGTATAAACTACGCTTAAGCCTATTTTTTACTCTTGCGTAAAGTGCTCTACGTCGGTTACGGAGAGCCTCTCCGTCATCTCCGGCTGCATGAAATAATGAAATAATAAGTTTATTTCCAACACTATTTACATGGTTAGTAGTCAACACATAAGATCGATCGGGCGACGAATTGCGTCGCATATCCGACATCCCGACGGAGAACTGAAGGCTTGAGGGGTCTCCGTGGTAACGGAGTCGGATTCCGCAGTTGGAGTAGTACGCCCGGGCCTCCCAGCAGACATGTTTTATCTCACCTCAGTCTGGGAGACGTTTCTTAATCACGTCGAACAATAAACTCTCAGGCCTTGTATTTCTTAGAAACCAAACCTTTTATTCCTCAAACAATAATTCCCTTGACTCGCCGCTCTCAGACAAGACGGGGGTGGTGGTGGGTCTAATTTAACGAGAGAAAGGGGCTTCTTCTTATCATGTTCTCTTGACAGGTTTTCTCCAGACGGACGCTTGATTTTGTCGTCCAGCGACGATAAAACAGTGAAGCTGTGGGACAAGAACAGCAGGGAGTGTGTCCACTCGTTCTACGAGCACGCAGGGTGAGCCTCTGAGAAGCAGAATATTCACCATGTTTCCAGGGTCACGTGCATATTTATTTGACGCTTAGTTTTAACTCACTAAATTAGGGCTGTGCAATTAATTTAATTTTAATCGCAATAAATGTGTTTTCTAGGTCTTTTTTTTATATATATTTATTTTATTCATTCAATATTTTATAGAAATTGCAGTTGAATACGTATTTGTTTATTATTTTCGATTTTAACATTTTCTATTTGCCTGATTTATCTTAGTTAAAAAGTGAAGAAATGCTGAATAAATGCATCGTATTTTCTAAAAAATAATCGTTTGAATCATCGTGATTCCAAAATAATCGGGATTATGATTTCTTCCCTAGCAGCCCTACACTAAATTATGTTTTTTTTTACTTTAACATAATTGTAACAATAAATTATTTGATGCATCATAATGAAACAAGGTCATTTTTTTTTCATGGGCAGGTTGAATTATGAATGAAATAATTGAAACTCTTGAATCTTGCCATATTTCTTCGGCATTCTAGCTATGCAAACCAGGTGGACTTCCACCCTAGTGGGACGTGTATCGCGGCCGCTAGCACGGACAATTCGGTCAAGTTGTGGGACATCCGCACCCACAAGTTGCTGCAGCATTACCCAGGTAAGCACCATTTTAGAGAGGCTTAATCTGATGTGCATCAAAGGATTATCTATGCACATGTATTTATGTATTTATGTATGTATGTATTAGGGGTGGGAATCACCAGAGGCCTCACGATACGATATTATCACGATACTCAAGTCATGATACGATAGTATTGCGATTCAAAATATATTGCGATATGCTGAGTATTGCGATATTAATATTGAGATATATTGCGATTTATTACCTTTTTTCAACTGCAAATTATGTCCCCAAAGTAAAACTTTGTCAACATCTGTTTTATCTAATAAATATATATATATATTTGATAAAATATCGATACTTGGCGTCCTTGTATCAATACAGTATCGCCACGCAAAGTATCGCGATACTATACTGTATCGATATTTTTCCCCACCACTAGTATGTATGTATGTATGTATGTATGTATGTATGTATGTATGTATGTATGTGTGTGTACACATTGAAGCAACAGTCACTCATCACAAGTGTTGCAGTTTATCATATAATCTAAATTTAGCATATTAATTTCACATTATTTTTAACTGTCAGATTGACTCGGCATGTTTTTGTCTAGTCTCACAATAGAAGCTTGTCTTTTCATCGTGCTGCCTTTCTGTCTACTTGGAAGGTCATTGTTATTCTCTTTCCTAAAAAGATTGAATATGTAACGTCTTATAATGGGTACAGCTGTCAAGGGAGGGAACACCATGACACCATCAATTTGTATTTTTCGCAGATTTGTCTTTCTATGTTTTCTGTACCAATATCTCGGTATCATCGGTTAGTCATATCTTAGTCATTCTCTCCATTGCGTTATTAACTAATCGACTGCAATGTGTCGGAATCCAGGGTTCCTACATAGAATAGTTGTGACAAATAAAATGGTTAAAAAGTAAGTAAGTTAACTCTTTAATGGTACAGACCACTGTAATGGTTTGTTAAATTTGGCAACGGTGTCATATGACATTTACCCTGTAACTTCTACAGTAAAACAGTAAAAACAGTAATCAAGTAGAGACCTAATTTATGGATACTTCCGTATCGATCTGGCTTACTACGAAGTGCTTCTTGGACAAGTGGCTCATGTCAGCCATCAAACAAAGGCTGTGTTTCCCCACACCTAGACTGTTTAGTTGTGCGGGTGTCATTTAATTGTCTTTATGTTAAACACCACCAGAGGGCGCTAAATATCTAACTTCAATCGTTGCTTGCTGGTCATGCACCGCTGCTATTTTATTCACCACAAATAAATGTGTATAACAAAATACCCCAAACAAACGAGGACTAATGGTCTGCCCATATGATTATTATATTTATTTTTTAATTGAAAAAGTTAAACGTGTGTGTGCGTGTGTGTGCGTGTGTGTGTGTGTCCGTGTGTCCGTGCACGTCCGTGCGTGTGTGTCCCAGTTCACAGTGGTGCCGTGAACAGCCTGTCTTTCCATCCATCTGGAAACTTCTTGATCACGGCGGCCAACGATTCCACTTTGAAGATTATGGACCTTTTAGAGGGAAAACTTCTCTACACCCTCCACGGACATCAGGTACACAAACACTGTAGTGTCATAGAAAGTACTTTTGCTTTAGATATCTTGCTCAAGGACGGTTGTTTTTATTGTTTATCGTGTGTGTGTGTGTGTGTGTGTGTGGTGTGTGTGTGTGTGTGTGTGTGTGTGTGTGTGTGTGTGTGTGTGTGTGTGTGTGTGTGTGTGTGTGTGTGTGTGTGTGTGTGTGTGTGTGTGTGTGTGTGTGTGTGTGTGTGTGTGTATCTTTCTATCTATCCGTCTGTCACACGAACATTGCGAGCCTGAAGAGGTAGGAAATTATTGAAATAGTAGTT
>OMLJ01090394.1:0-27793 GCA_900302595.1 Gadiculus argenteus
TGTGTGTGCAGGCATGTGTTGTGCATTGTCTGACCTAAACCAAAGCTCACCTATGATGAATGTCAAAAAATGTCTTTCGATTTTGGATAAGTTTTCATTGTATTTAATTTCTTCCACTGGAGCAGCAGGAGCGATTAATCCCTTTGAAACTAATTGTCTACCTCAACCGTGTTTCTGTATGTACATTTCTACCTCCTTTTTTCGCAGTATGTGGTGCAGTATTTTGTCAAGACTCAGGGGGCAAGGTTGAAGCATTTTAACATCTCGTCTACCTGTGTCGGTGTGTTATCGTTGGGTGGGGTTTGGTTTTACCACCGTTTCTCCACATATTATTTACAAGTTTAAAACAGCTTTTATATGTCACATTTCATAGCATACTGTGAAAAGAATAAGTGCATTAGACATTGTCTGACTTTTTGAGTAATATCATACCAAAAAACGACGGCTGGTGCACTGGTTTCAAATAGCTTTAACATGGCCTTATTGCTGAAGGGTGTGGCGTTTTATGGTGGATCCAAAGACGGGAAAGAGAAAATGTGTCCAAAGAATTCTGAATTTTTAAGTGCTACCAAAAGATAATACTATGTAGATGTACATTAAGTGTGTAGTCCAAAGCTTTTTCTTAGCAATGATCTAAGGAACCCAGGAGGGGTGGTATGAATGGTATTTTGCTGAATATGTATTTCTTTTCCCTTAATGCTATTGTTTCTTGGTGAAAACACTAGACTCCTGGCCTTGTGTTCCACTTGCCTTCTAAAGAGCTGCTGAGTGCAGCAGTGACACAACGCTATTATCCAAAGAGTTGTACGCTTCCTCAGATGGGTTTCGCCTCATATCCTTCTGCCTTGGCTGTGATACGGCAGATAATATGGACAACAGACTAGAAATTGTTGTGCGAGTGATAGATTATGATGGTGACAATGAGAATTATTTTATCAAGGGATATCTGTCACTACTACTATTCACTAATAATAATACTGAATAGGGAAGATCTTTCCTTTCATAACATCCCTATGTCTTGTCTTGATGAAGACACAGATGCTGACTATCAAAATATTGACCCTCTGTGTGAAGAGCAACATAATCAAATTGTATATCTATATAACAAAAGAAATCTTGCCAAAGAAACTTGAGAAGTCTCTGTTATTAAGTGATTTGTTTTTTCTTTGGTTTGCATTTTGGAAAAAAAATATTGCATATAAATGTGATAGTATTTTCAAGAGTTTTAGAAGACGTTTTATCAGGATAGTCTGTTGTGTTGTGTCAAGCTTGAGAGAACAAACGGTGTTCTGCTGTCTGTTTCGTCGTGTCCATTTGAGAACACTTAAAGGTTGTTAACGGGTTTGATTTGACCTTTTAGCATATTTCTTTGTTCCAAATCCCAAACTTCTTTTGATCCATGTCTGAACCAGATTATTAATGGTTTGTGCTGTATTTTTCCCCTGTGGAATGGATTGGTAAAAATGGCCAAATGGTGTTTGCTGGTGTTACCTGAACTCCAATTGATGCCAATTGTAATAGAGAATTCGTTCTTATTGTTATTATTTAACTTATGCTTCTCTCATTTCTCAAGTGTTTTAATATGTTCATAATTTAGTCCCGTTAAACTTCGATATTTTTTTGTATTTTCTGTGCTGAAATGTCGTTACATCCCTCTTTGATTCTCTCAAGATGGCCACAAGTAGAAAATAAAACGATTACTGAAAAACAATGTTTCACTCACTTTATTTGGGATATGGTGATTCGATTCTGTGTGTGTGTTAATGATGAAAGTTTTATTTTCAGGATAAACCCCTTGAGATATACCTTCGAGGAGTCCTGACAAAAGACACAAATACAACACAATATGGAACAAAGAGCAGACATGGTTACAATTAGACTAATTCTGAAAGTACAAAAACAAACACACACACCATGAACACACACACTTATACATCTAGACAGCCACACCTGACTTATTACAACAGTAAATACAGTAAAGAGTGTGAAGGGAGTGATAAGAGCATTTTGAAATTAACCTAAATTCTGCGGAGATTTCAGAGAAGTTCGTAGGTCATTCCAGTCTCTAGGAGCCTTATAATTAAAGCAGGTTTTTTTTCTTACCTTTTCAAGTGAGATGTGTGGGACATGAAAAGGGAAATTATTATGTCTAAGATACAAATTAGAATTGTGTGGGATGAGTAGTTCCTGTAAATAGTTGGGATAGTTTTACATTAAAACATTTGAAAATAAACTGGTGCCAGTGCATCATCTAAGAGAAAGCCATTGCAGTTGATGTATATTATACAGTGTCGCCACTGTATAATATACATCAACTGCAATGAAGCAATTAAGTAATATGATATATAGTGTCTCCATGGTCAAGAATAGGCAAAAACAACTGAGATACCTGCTTCTTTCTTACACTCATGGTAAAACAGTTCTGTGATCTGTCCGAAACACCAATAGAACAGCCAATCTTTTTACATAAATAATTAATCCATAGCCCCATATATTTTACACATTTAATGAGTAGTGCACCACCAAATTACCAGTAGCAAATGACAGCCTTTGCCTTTAACCAAACAGCATGATCTAAGACTTTTAATGTTTATGGCACAGAATGCTCTGCAGTAGGTGTAAAGGTCACAACACCGTCGTGGATTTTTACACTGAATGAGGACAGCCCTGAATAAAATCTAGATTTGGGCATATTTCCTTTTACAAAACACTTTATTTTTTTGTCTCCAAATTCCAGCCAATACACACATTGGAGACATTTGCACTAAAACGCCGGCAGGGGGCGGTAAGCAGTAGGGGGTAGCGGGGTGTTCCTCACCGGCTGGGGGCGGTAAGCATAGAAATAGAACACGAGATGACGATAAAAATGTACGGACAGCCGGAGACGACGCAGAGGCTCTCCGACAGGCTCTCCGGCTACCGAGAGGGCTGTCCGTAGCCTACGTACAGCACTTTACGCAGGAGTATAAATCAGGCTTCACACGTTTTCAAAAATCTTGGAGCCAAATTTGCGCAATGATAGGAAGAAGGGAAACCACACTAACCACACTAGGTATGATGATTAAAAAGATGACAGGTACAAGATAAAAGCCTTCACAAATCCCAGTTTTAATTGAAGGAGGAAGTCAATCCATTTCAGACATAGATAAAGCTAATTTATTCGGTAAAACACTTGCAGAGATTCATAAAGGTAGTCACTTAGAAGAGCGATTTAAGAAAAGGAAAGAAGAAATCTTGAAAATAAATAAGGACATTCTGGATGTTAGAGAAACAAATGTGTCTATAATGAATTTAGTATGTCAGAATTAAAAATGGCTTTAAATAACACTGCATATTCTGCCCCGGGAAGTGATTATGTTATGCTATGTTCAACCAATTACCTGAGAAAGTTCTAGAAATCATTCTTAAATTGTTTAATAAAGTGTGGGACAAGGGCAATTTGCCAAACGTATGGAAGAGATCAACACTCCTCCTAAACCTGGAAAAGAAGCAAGTAACCCAGGTAACTATAGACCTATAGCTCTTACCTCACATTTAGGGAAACTGATGGAAAAAATGATTGTATCACATTTAAATTACTATTTAGAATATATATTTCCACCTCATAAGTATCAAACTGGGTTTAGGAAACAGAAATCAACAACTGATGCGCTAAATAAACTAACTAATGAAATTGAAAAATCTTTAACTATGAAAGAGGTTATGGTAGCTGTCTTTCTAGATATTGAGAAAGCTTATGACACTCTATAATTGGCTGATTCATTAATTCCCTCACTCTCCGCCTCAAGCTGGTGTGTGGTGAGCGTTCTGGCGCAGATTGGCAGCCGTGCATCACCCAGTGGGTGCTACACACTGGTGGTGGTGAGTGAGGTCCCCCCTTCCACTGTAAAGCGTCTTTGAGTGTCTAGAGAAGCGCTATATGAATTCAATCAATTAATTACTTACTTTCTCAGCGTGCCTTGAGGGTTAGGGTGGGCAAAGCAATTTCAGGGGAATTCATAGTTGAAAGTGGAATACCCCAAGGGAGTGTTATCAGCCCAATCTTATTCAACATAATGATTAATGATATTTTTGAGAATCTGGGAGAAATTAATGAAGGGTTACTATATGCTGATGATGCTGTAATTTGGAGGAGGGGGTGTAATATTTCATATATTACTGATGAAATACAGAAGGATATAAACATCATAGAACAATGGGGAGTGGATTGGCGTTTTAAATTCTCTGTTGAAAAATCACAAGTCGTATATTTTACAAGAAAGAAAGTTCCAGCAAATCAAAGTAATGCTATATAAACAACCACTGAAAAGAGGAGGGAAATTTTAATACTTAGGAATGTGGTTAGATAGTAAGCTTACATGGAAACATCACATTGATTACATGGAAACAAAATGCAAAAAGGTGTTAAATGTAATGATGATGGTCTCTGGTCTTTGCTGGGGAGCAGATACACAATCTATGTTGAATATTTACAAAGCCCTGATAAGATCTATTATTGACTATGGTTGTATAGTATATAGTTCAGCTTGTAAAACATCTCTCATGAAGTTTTCTCATGAAGTTCCCATGTGAATTTAAGGCCCTGAAAATAGCTTTAGGAGCTATGAAAACAACTCCTAAGTGCTCTGCTGGTGGAATCAGAAGAAATCCCACTCAGTTTAAGGTATAGGAGACTTTCCTTAACATATTGGGTTAGACTTCAGGGAAGTGTTAACAATCCAGCAACATCAGTGCTTCATGATTGCTGGGAGTATCTCAAGAAATCAAATGGATTTGGATGGAACATTGATGATGCTGCAGGACAGTATGGACTAAAAGATCTAAAATACAGCCCTGCATTAGCTATGAGTAGTGTTCCTCCATGGATTCTTCCTGTTCCTGAAGTCAATATAGAGCTACTTGAAGAAAAGAAAGATCGTCCAGATCAGCAAAGCTTTGCAATTGTTTGTAAAAACTATTTGAGTTCTTCATATCATGGCTACATACAAATGTTCACAGATGGATCAAAAGATATACAAAATGGTCATTGTGGCATAGGAATATATATTCCAGAATTCAACCAAACATATGGATACAGATTGAGCAATTTCGTATCAGTATACTCAGTTGAAATGACAGGAGTAATAACTGATTTAAGATGGATTGAGGAAGTTAAACCCCTTAAGTCAGTCATATGTACTGATTCAATGTCAGTCTTACAAAGCCTTTTGTCAGGAAATTCAATAAGAGAAGACCGTGCGGTTATTTCTGGTTATAGAAATGAGACACCTGTTAGCACATCTTAGAAACTTTGGAATTGCAGTTCAGTTGTGTTGGGTTCATATTGGGATCAAAGGCAATGAAGTATCTGACAAAATAGCCACAAAAACACTTAAACAAGATCACGTAGTAATCCATATTCCATTGGGGAAAGGAGAAGCTAAAACGATAATTAAAGTGGAGACGGCAGGAAGAATGGGAGGCTGATTTCAATGGTAGGCAATATTTTAAAGTTCAGAGTCATGTTGGGGGAAAAAGAATCACAGCAGTGGGTGTTAGCAGAAGAGAATAGGTAGTATATACAAGACTGAGACTAACTCAACACTACAAATATTAGGGAAAAGTGATGGTCAATATGTTGAATGTAAAGTTAAGGAAGATTTAGATCATGTTTTACTTAATTGTACAAAGTATAATGACTTCAGACAGGAATGGCTTGAAATAGAAGAAGAATCAGGAATCCACAACATACTAGAGGAACAAGGTACCTAAATGATACAGAATTAATTACAATAATTTAATTATTATTTATTGGGTTTTGTTTGGTTGTGTATTTGCTTTGCTTTTGTTTATTTGCTTTATTTTATTTACATTTCAAATTAAAAAGTGATGTAGTCTGGCCAGTCCCTTTACACACTCCTGTACAGTAGGTGGCGGTATACACACAGAATGCTGTAACCCGCCAATAAACAGAAGAAGAAGAAGCAGAAGGTCTTGTTTTCCTCTCCGTGTTCCGCTAGGTTCTCTTCGGGAAGGAGGACACAAAATGCGCATTGAAAAATGCTATTTCTGCTCGGGGCCTGTCTACCCCGGGCATGGGAACATGTTTGTTCGAAATGATTGCAAGGTATGTGGTTGCGTGGTCGAGTGACTGACGGTAGTTCGGTGCTGTGCGGTTGTTTTCAGTGCTAGCCGTCAGGCTAGGCTAACTTGAGCCATTTAAACGTGCTGAGGCTCTCACGTGCTACCAATGGCAGAATGTGTTTAGTGATCCGTGGCTCTGATATTATACTGAAAGCATGTCACTTCTATAGGAAATTGTAAATAGTAGGCTGGTACGTGTTTGCGGACTTTAAGCAACATTAAGGTGAAATAGTCGATGAATCCGTCAGAATGTGAGGTTCCTCTTGTGGTGGTGCGCCCTCTAGCGGCCGTTATGTGAACACACCGTAACATCTTGAATTGTCATTGCACAGGTACAACGAAATTGAGGTAGAAACTCTCACATCAGTGCTCTTAAAGTACAAAAGTCATAAGACAACAGGCAATAGGCACAGTATAAAATTAAATGAGATAAAATAACTATAAAAACTAAACTAAGTAAAAACGGTTAGATCTATATATCTATCAATTATATCTAGAATCTAGTTTTGGCGTTTATTGTACCGATAGCTCTGGGATAAAAACTGTTCTTTAGTCTGTTTTGCTGTATATGGTCCTGAAGCGCCTCCCTGATGGTAGAAATTCAAAGAGGTGATGGCCAGGGTGGGATCAGTCTTTGAGGATGCTGTGGGCCCTCTTCAGGCAGCGGTTGTAAATATCCTCCAGGGATGGGAGAGGACATCTGCAGATCCTTTGGGCAGTGACGATGACCCTCTGCCGGAAACTATCACAAGTAGTTTCCCTCACCCTCTCCTAACCATAACCTCCCCCTCTCCTAACCATAACCTCCCCCTCTCCTAACCATAACCATAATTACACTATCATTCAATAATTATTTGAATAACTAATATTGATGCATTTTATTTATTTGTAATGTATTTAAAAGTATGTGTAGTCTTTGGATATTTATAACTTAATGTATAATGTATTGTTTTCATATAATTATATTGTGTTCCAATGCACCTTGTTGATATATATTTCCTGTTTACATCTTCCAAACGTGGTCCTCCATTCCTATCATGATGGTGAATGGTGTTACCTTCTCACTCCCTCACTACAATACCCACAATGCACTCGGCCGTGATGTGGGTGGTGCGTGATGTTATGCCCCGCCTTCCCGCAGGCTGCAGCGAGACTTACTTGGCCAGGACCCCCTTCATTAAGTTTATTTCCCTTCATCTGTGTTTCTTTCTGTTTCTCTAGGTCTTCAGATTTTGCAAATCCAAATGTCACAAAAACTTCAAGAAGAAGCGTAACCCAAGAAAGACCAGATGGACTAAAGCCTTCAGGAAAGCGGCAGGAAAGGAGTTGACAGTGGTGAGTTGGGTTCTATTTGAATAGATGTACACCATTTATCCTAATACTTGTGTGTCCTTATTAACAAGACTATGCTAATTTTTTTAGGATAATGCTTTGGAGTTTGAGAAACGTCGAAATATTCCTCTTAAATACCAGCGTGAGCTTTGGAGCAGGACAGGTAAATCTCAATGCCGCTTAAAGCTAGAAATGGTTATCGGTTGATTCTATGAACTCTATCAACTGTATAATTTGCATACAATTTATGTCCTTTTTATTCCAGTGGAAGCAATGAAGAAAGTAGAAGTTATCAAAAATAAACGACAGGCGAGATTCATAATAAACAGGTAAGATGTTTTTTCATACCTAGGTCGGTATTCACATCCATTAACAATGCCATATTGTATTGTATGTCAACACTCCTTAAACGTGGGATGTTGATCAGTAGGAGAGAGTTTGTAGTCTCAGCATTGAGACCCATGCACTTAAAGGGATATTCCACCGATTTTCACATTAATCTGTATTGAAAGTCGGACATATTTGTAGTGAAAATGTACCAGCCTTGTAAGTGGTTTAAAAAAGCGATTTATTTTGTGCCAGGTCATAGGCCCCATAGCACTCCACCGTATAGCATTTTGGTGGAATCGGCTATAAACAGATCAGTAGCTTCACGTCTATAGGCTTTATTTTGCCCTCCTACGAACGTTCAAACTCGTTATCATATTAAACATATCCCAGATCCATTTTACACCGGAGTTCTCCTTTAATGCAAATGAGTGTGTCCCTTTAACACTGTTCCCCATCTCTCTAGACTGAAGAAAGGCAAACAGCTGGACAAGGAAGAGGCCATCATCTCGGTCAAGAAGAACATTCACCTGATCAGGGCACCACATGCGGGTGAGTCAGTCGGCACAACGAATGACGTCCAAGATAGGCTGGTTTCAAAGCTCGGTCCCTGAAGTTTATTTAAGGCATCCTTTAGCAAGATGCCTTACCCCTTCCTGCTTATTAATGATGTGTCTAAAAAAAGTTATTTTGATAAAAGCATTCATACAGGTCCTAAATGACAAGTCAACTTTGATGGAAACAGTCACAGCGTGATCAGATGTGTGGCTTTGTGACTTCCTTCTAGAATGCTTGCATATTGTACTCTTCATTGTATAAGATTGATTCTAATATTTGTCTGTCTTCCAGGCAAAGCCAAACAATTGGAAGAAAAGATGGTGCAGAAGTTGCAAGAAGACGTTGTAATGGCAGAGGATAACATCTGATCCTAGGGCCAGAGGCACTTTTTAACCCACCAGGCTCCATATTTCAATAAAATAACTAAAGCTGTTCCTTTTCTTTTATTTCCTAAGGATCTTAAAGGAATGTAAACTCTCCTTGTGTGAAATATATTACATCAATGTTTTTTGTACCAATGTTCAGAATTAGCATTTATTCCCTCTGATATTAATTTGTTTAAAAAAATAATTAGAAATTGACATTAAACAACCGTTGGAGAATTCAGTATATAAGGTATTTAACCATTTATTCCACATTGTAAATGTGGTTGGGGTTTTCAAGTTGGCGCATTGTAATGTGGGAAATGGATTCGGAAATTGAAATTTTTTGAAAATGAAATGAAAGCTACTTGTACTCATGTGTTAATCGGTATTGGAAAAGACAATTGCGCACCATTAATTCTGAATATGTGAAGTAAATGGTGTAGAAAGTGGGAAGGGCAAACATTGTAAAATTAAACTAAGGTAGAACCAGCTCGAGGGTAGGGATAATCTCAGGCTCATTTTAATGTGTACACGTAATATCTGACATGTGCAGTATAACACCAAATATTTGAGGCCTAGAGATACTTCCAAGATTCATAATTTACTAAATCTGAATAGCTGTTATAAAAGGGCATATTCATTCATGCTATAATTCCTATTAGTCAAATCGTTTGAATAGAGTAGAAGCCATGTTATTGTTGGATATGGAATGTTCCTCCACCCTGCTCTGCCCATCACTTACTGTTTTTTAATTTTACTCTTAAAATAAACACCAGGGCAGTATTTTAGTAATCTCTAAACCATGATCAAGCTAAAATCCGACTGAACTGAAAACATCCAATACAAACACGTCAGATTACAACCGCAGCGTGGAGGTGTAGAGCTGGGACGTGTGGAGGTGTAGTGTTTGGTCCCCCAGGAGCAAGTTTGTTTGTGTCTACCACCTCTTGTTTTGGTAGCATGGACGTGTCTGAGGGGTCGTATAGTCCTTGATCGCTCGTCATAAGACCCCTCATAGGACCCTAGGATGAGCAATCAAGGAGATTGCTCATCCTAGGGTCCTTGCTCATCCTAGGGTCCTTGATTGCTCCTCCTAGGGTCCTTGGTTGCTCCTTCTAGGGTCCTTGATTGTTCCTATGTTCCTTGGTCACTCCTCCTAGGATCCTTGCTTGCTCCTCCTAGGGTCATTGACTGCTCCTCCTAGGGTCCTTGGTCGCTCCTCCTAGGTTCCTTGATTGCTCCTCCTAGGGTCCTTGATTGCTCCTCCTAGGGGCCGGGCCAACCCCACTTGGCTCTAGCCGCTGTAGCTGTTGCATCGCCCCGCGTTCTGCCGCTTCCCCTCCGCTTGTCAGAGGGCTTCCCGTTCCCGGACTCCTGTTACCCGGGCCCGCACCGCGATGTCCGAGGAGGTCGACGGCACAGTGAATCCAGAGGAACAGCAGGTGAGTCCACGTTTACCCCGGGTGTGTGTGTGTGTGTGTGTGTGTGTGTGTGTGTGTGTGTGTGTGTGTGTGCTAGCGGGAGGTGCTAGCTGAGGTAGCTCCCACTAACGTGAATGGATGAGCTACGATTAGCAACAAGCTAGTTAGCTTCCTGGTGATGGGGTCCTAGCAGAACATTTTTCTCAACAATAAATGTTAACAGGACACACACACACACACACCAGAGCTGTGGTTGTAGGGCCTATCTAGTGCTAGTTGTGAGCTAAGCTCACAGAGCAGTGGGCTCTGATTATTAATAGCATGCTCAGGTCTCTGCAGGAGGGCATTTTATTTTGAGAGGACACTACGTATAAAATGTGTTTTCTTTGGTGGTAACGGGAAAATCTGACATGTCATGTATCGACTCTTGCATTGTTTGTGAAGATAAAAAAAAAAACTTTTGTCTCCGCCTTTGCATTACTTGTCCTCATAGGAAATGGAGGATAAAGTAATCAGTCCTGAGAAGGCAGAGGAAGCCAAACTGAAGACTAGGTATCCTAACCTAGCTGCCAAGCCAGGGGGCTCAGACCTCCTCAGGAAGAGACTTCAGAAGGGGGTGTGTTTCATACGTTAACGAGGACGGCTTTCCTTTTTAGCGGTTTAACATCGACAATATGTAATGAATACATTTTTTTTTTTCCTTACAGCAAAAGTACTTTGACTCTGGTGACTACAACATGGCCAAAGCCAAAATGAAGAATAAACAGCTGCCCATGGCTCCGACGGAGAAGACTGAGATCACCGGAGACCACATCCCCACACCCCAGGACCTCCCGCAGAGAAAGCCTTCCATCGTAGCCAGCAAACTCGCTGGTTGATTTAGTGATAAGCATTTTATATTGTTATGTGTCCATTCCAACCTGCCCAGTTCTATTTCTGTTTATCATTCACCATTTTGATAACTGGAAATGTTAGCTGAAAGCTGGAGATGGCAAAATATAGGGTCATCAGTGTGGTATTCAGCAGATCTAACGTTGTTGAATTAAGATTGACTATGAGGTTAAGGTTATGCTGTATATTAAGTCACCTGGAAATGCAAATACAAACTTGTGTTCCTGGAACACACTCTGCATGGTAGCTTTCATTTAAATGATTTTTTCACAGTGTTCCTGGAGATCTGTCACTACATTATGTCCAAGATTTCAATTTTACGTTTCATCCTAAAAAGTGTATTGAAATGACGCACATTGCAGGACACCAGTAAATTGTATGCCTACATTAACTTCACTAATAGCTACATAAATGTGGTACTATTTTTAAACAAGTGAAGGCATAAAAAAAAAACTAGGAACGGAGGGTGAATGTTTTTTTTAATCTTTATCCTAAGTCATCGATGTCCCACTCTATAAACTAAATGATAAGGCAACTGATGCTAGCTGGTTGGGTTTTAATTAATTGTAGTTCTGAATACTGCGGTTCCAAATCATACTGACCTCTGGAAATGCCTTGAAAGTAATGAACCGCTCTCGTCTTGAGCAATATCTGGTCAAAGTAACCTAGAGGTGAAACTAGTCTGGATTGTCTGAACGGAATTACTGCGCTTTTGTACCAAGCAGTTCCAAATATGTCGATGTGTACGTGTACATGTGTAGTGCAACCACACTGCCATTTTTTTCCTGTAAATAAAATAGTTTTGCATAATAACTGAATCAGCGTATCACATTTATTTGAGTAACCGTGTATGGTACTTTAAACCTGTGAAGTATCAAAGTATTACGTTTCAATAATTGTGATAATTGTCCTGAGATGTGTGACCGCTGGGGGGCGCGCTGTCACTCAGAGAGCGTCTCTGCGCGCTCCCGCTGATCTATGACAGGAGTCGGTCCTATCGCTGAGGTTATTATCGCCCATTGCTCACTACCATATGTGATCCGGCTCACCTCAAACCTACTTATTTTAAACGGTGTAATGCAATCTTAACCTAACTTTCTGATCTGCAGTCTGCTGTTGCATGTTTCGGGCTGACTTACCTTCAGCGAGGTTCAACTCAGTGGTGAGAAAGCTCCCAGGTCCACTGCAATGGCAGTCTCTGAACTGTACTCAAAGGTAACTACATTATAATATTCTTACCATAATAAGAACTTATAATTCCCTGCTTAGTTTTCAAACCATTGATTACCTCGTCATTCAGTGATAAGTTCGTTGACTTTGAAATTGTAATTATTTGTGTCCTGCCTATCCAATTAAATGTTTGTGATCGGTGTTAGTGTTAGCCTTTCGAGATGTTTCTTTTGGACTTGTTTCCCAGTCGGCCCGGGTCTGGCTCCCTGACCCGGAGGAGGTGTGGAGGTCCGCGGAGCTCACCAGAGCCTACACCCTCGGGGACCAGGTCCTGTCACTACGGTTGGAGGACGGCTCGGTGAGAGACAGACAGTGGATAGGTTAATGTTATGCAAAATAAACTCATGGAGAATAACAGTATTGCTCGAGTATTCCACTGGGTTATGTTAGACATAGAGAACAATGGTAGCCTATTCACAGTCGATTTATTCAACATTTGATCCAGATAGGCCCATAGTCTTGCGTTTCTAAGCTGTCGGTGCCTGCCGTTATTAGATCAAGTTCGGGCTTGCATGGTATGGTAACGAGGCCTCAGCAGTGGTTCAGGCAAAGGTAAGCCTAAGAAAACAGACATGCATAAATTCTCTAACCCTAACCTCCAGCATGATTCCAGGTGTTGGAACACAGAATCGACTTGAAAAGCAACAGATTACCACCCCTGAGAAACCCTAACCTGCTGGTGGGGGAAAATGACCTGACAGCGCTGAGCTACCTCCACGAACCGGCCGTCCTGCATAACCTCAAAGTGCGCTTCACAGACTCCAAGCTCATTTACACATATTGTGGTAATGGGCCCTTCTCTCGTGTGACTCACTATCATCGTGCCAATAGTAGACTTTGGAGCCATGTTCACAGGGCAGTAGGCCTATGGCACAATCAGACACAATCAGACATATGGCACAAATTAAATGATTATGCATTCAACTACTCATGTACTTATGGTATTAAAGCTGAAGAATATAAAATGGGAAATATTGAACCAAGGTTTGGTTATTTATTATGTATGAATTCTATCCAATGGCTCAATTACCTTCTGCGCTGAAATTGGCTGTATAAGCATCCACATAATAGTTGATGAGGTTATGATACAGGAAGTAGACATTGCATATTAGGTTGACTGTAACACATCTGACTGAACAGGGACTAACATGGACTGATAGGTTAAACTGGTGGTCTGTGGCCCTGTTCCAGGCATCGTGCTGGTGGCCATCAACCCGTACAGCAGCCTGCCCATCTACGAGGCGGACATCATCCATGCCTACAGCGGGCAGACCTTGGGCAACATGGACCCCCACATATTCGCCATGGCTGAGGAGGCGTACAAAAACATGGCCAGGTCTTTAAACAATGAACACAAAGCAGACTTGAAAGAGACGGTTTCATTTGTGGCGTCACAATTCCACAGCAGATATGTAAAAAAATAATGACCCATCCACAACTAGAGATGTTCCGATACCATTATTTCCTTCCTGATATTGATTCAGATTCCTGAACTTGAGTATTGGCCGATACAGAGTATATACCGATACAGCATCTAGCATTGTAACTACTAATAGCACTTGTCCTTGTTGAAGGGTTATCTTACGATGACAGCAATGTATAGTCCGTTCACTTACTGTTGGCAAAAGATTTTTACAGAATTAGATACTTTACATTTCTCATCTATAATTATAATACATTTGTATTCTTGAATGCAAGTAGGTCGGAGATGACGGTTTCCCATTCCGACTTTCCACCTCTGTTTACGAATGCAGCATAACACCACACGTGTTTGTGAGGTTCTTTGCCTCTGTAGTAAATAAGTATTGGAGGAATATCCAATAATGGTATCGGAACACCTCTACTACAAACTCCCTTTCCTCCGCAAGGGACGAGAGGAACCAGTCTATTATTGTCAGCGGGGAGTCTGGGGCCGGGAAGACCGTCTCG
Source organism: Gadiculus argenteus (assembly GCA_900302595.1). Classification (NCBI taxonomy): domain Eukaryota; kingdom Metazoa; phylum Chordata; class Actinopteri; order Gadiformes; family Gadidae; genus Gadiculus; species Gadiculus argenteus. The sequence continues at coordinate 14,177 of OMLJ01090394.1, forward strand.
GCCAAGTACGTGATGCGGTACTTTGCCACTGTCAGTCGCTCCTCAGTGCAGGCCAATGTGGAGGATAAGGTTCTGGCCTCCAATCCCATCATGGAGGTAGGGGAGGACTCCCTCAGGGGACAGACCACAGCAGTACACAGTTTGAACTGGTGGCCAGTAACCCTCCCTCACTGCATGTCTGTGATCAAAGGCCATCGGGAATGCGAAGACGAACTGGAACGACAACAGCAGCCGGTTTGGAAAGTACATTGAGATTGGCTTTGACAAGAAGAACCGCATCATCGGGGCCATGATGAAGACCTACCTTCTGGAGAAATCCAGAGTGGTGTTCCAGGTAAGTTTCCTCAGAAAAATGTCTAGAAAACTTGACAGCACATACTAGTGTAACTAGTGTTTCTTAATTCTTGGATTTCAACAGACATGACGAGACTTGGAAATTGTGTTCTTGTTAAAATAGTCTCATGTATGAGTATAACTGAATAGCTAATTTATAAAATAAGTTTAACTTACAAAGTATAAATACATTGATTTAAACACATAGTTATTCCTTGTCTGTCTTCATATCTTTTAGCCTCTTGGAGAACGGAACTACCATATATTGTATCAGCTGTGTGCCTCCTCTCACCTGCCAGAGTTCAAAGATTTCAAGCTAAGTGAGTGATTTGTGTTGATTTCATACAGCCTTTTGAAACATCTTTCAAAGTAGATATATTTTACTGTAGATGCATGCTCTGTAGAGAGTCCTATCTGGATCCACCTGTAATGTGAAGATAGTAACAGAATGCATGTTGTTTTTTGTGTGTCAAGGCTGTGCTGATGACTACCTCTGCACCAACCAAGGCCAGAGCCTGGCTATAGAGGGTGTGGATGATGCTGGAGATATGTCTGGAACCAGGAGAGCCTTAACGTTGCTAGGTCGGTGGGATTATGGTTTTTATTTTCATTCAGATGCTGCCAGAACAATACTTTGCTCACAGCACACATCACAATAGCAACATCGATGTCCGCTGTCTGTCTGAACTAAATTATTAAATCCATTAAGCAAAATTCATGTATTCAGTCAATATACTCAATCAGCTTCCCAACGCATATGTGTAGGTGACCCTAAAATTCCACTAATTTTAACGTAATACCTTTGACAGGATTCAGTGAAGGTGACCAAATGTCACTTTTCCGAATCCTTGCTGCCATTCTTCACTTCAGCAACGTAGAAGTGAAGGCTCAGTCAGCAGACAGCAGCAGCATCACGGTAGGCAGACCTAGACCTGGCTACCTCTGATACATCAGCATACATCTGCATCCCATCAACATGCCTTGTGATGTTCCCAGCCAGACCAACACCACCTGGTGGTGTTCTGTGAGCTGATGGGGGTGGCTTACCAGGACATGGCCTACTGGTTATGCCACAGGAAGCTCAGGACAGCCACAGAAACCTTCTCCAAGACTCTCCCCAAGGTGTCCGCGGTCAACGGGCGAGATGCCCTAGCCAAGCACATCTACGCCAAGCTGTTTGGCTGGATCGTAGACTGCATCAACCGGACCTTGAAGTTTGCCGCCACCCGTCGCTGCTTCATTGGCATTCTGGACATCTATGGGTATTTTAAGTTATTGGTGTTGTTTCACTATTCTTTATGTATTTTTAATTTCATATTATTCTACAGAAATTGCCAGAGGAAGCGATCCCTGAGTTCTATTTGTTTTCCTGTCTTATTTTGTTCAGATTTGAAACATTTGACGTCAACAGTTTTGAGCAGTTTTGCATCAATTATGCCAACGAGAAACTCCAGCAACAGTTCAACCAGGTAGGCGGCGCGCTCTGATGGCACCTGGCCTCGCCTGGAGCCAACATGTGGTCTGACTCAATGCACACGGTCCCTCTCTGCAGCATGTCTTCAAGCTGGAGCAGGAGGAGTACATGAAGGAGGAGATCCCCTGGTCCCTCATCGACTTCTCCGACAACGAGCCCTGCATCCGCCTGATTGAGGCCAGGATGGGCGTCTTGGACCTGCTGGACGAGGAGTGCAGGGTAGGCTCCATGGTCGTTCACAAGGGACCAACATTTACTGTGATCATATTTTCAGCCAATCTGTTAAAAAAACATCTGGAAACAGCATGACAGCGGCATATGTTTTGGTAAAAGGTCAGAGTTAGAGGTAGACTAGGCGTGGTCAGGTCAGTACAGCCTCACACTCACATTTGTCTCAGAAAGCTGGTAGCCGCCCCTTTAACTTCCTCTTGATTGTTTTTTCGATGTTTCTGCACCGGTCGACCGGCTCAGATTATATTTTCCGAGACCATTCTTTGCCCACAGTTAACGCAAAACGCTTTCATTGTCAGTCCAGTCAAAATGTCAGCCTCGGTACAGAACCAGGATATGCTGCATGTAGCACATTTAACCCATTGATCACGCCAACCGTCTGAGCAACACCACAAATTTATCATGTTTGTTTCATGGTTCTGTTGTTAAAGGGTTTGAGCAAGTCATGGCAATTTCCTATGAGTCATCATCCTTCCGTTCTTTCCTGCCCTCAGATGCCCAAAGGCTCTGATGACACGTGGGTCCAGAAACTGTATGCCACTCTCCTGAAACAGAACACTCACTTTGACAAGCCCAGACTGTCCAATACGGCTTTTATCATCCACCACTTTGCAGACAAGGTACATACACAGTAGGAGCAGTATATCTAAGAAGACATATAGGAAAGACAATTCATGGTTCTTTACACCAGTTCTCCATTAGTTCAGGTTGTCTGACTGAAGGCCTTTGTCTACCAGGTGGAGTACCAGTGTGATAGCTTTCTGGAGAAGAACAAGGACACTGTCAATGAGGAGCAGATCAATGTTCTGAAAATGAGCAAGGTGAAACTACTCTTATTTTTCAGTCCTTTCCATTGAATGCAGTCTCTAGGAAGGGTAAAACATAGAAGTTCCCTCAGGGAATGTACTGTCAGCAAACAATTCCTGCTTCTGCTGTGGTAAATGTACACACCCTAGGTTTGTGGAAACACCAGGTCATTAGGAAGTATGTCTAAATATACCATACCACCGTGGGAAACACTGCCATCTGCAGGCAGTGCTGGCAATGTCAGCCACATTCGATAACTCCCCTCACTGTCATTATGTTTCACTTTAGTTTGATTTACTAGTGATGCTTTTGGAAGAGCATGAGACCGACACAAACAGTTCCTCATCGAAGAGGTCCCGTCGGGGTCCGGCTAGTATAGTTCACAAGAAGACTGTTGGACTGCAGGTGAGAGAACCAAGTTATTGTAAAGTTATGAGTTCTTAAATAAAACAACTTTGGTGCTTTCTCAGTCGGTCTTTATGTATTATTATTTACATGACTGCATGGTTAGCCGGTTACACTTGTTCTGTTGTTCTAAGGTAAAGCTCGATCTAATCTAGTAACCACACATCGCCACCTAGTGGTCATTACAAATATCATTATAGTTATGACCACAAGAAAACTAACTCAACATAAGAGAAAATACAAACACAATGGTTTCTTGGTAATGTAGTGGTCAGTCTGACAGGGTCTTTTGGATAGATGAACACAGAAGTGTTCCCTCACACTGCTCCTTCATCAATGTTTCTGGTCCTTTTCTTAGTTTCGTCAGTCACTCACCCTGCTGATGGACACGCTGAACGCTACAACTCCTCACTACGTGCGCTGCATCAAACCCAACGACCACAAAGCCCCGTTCACGTGAGGAAGAGCTCTCCCGCTAATCTCATTCCACTTCTGTTCAGTCACACCACTCATCTCTCCCAGTGTCTGTCTGTCCTCCTCCTGACAGACTGGAGCCTGTGAGGACGGTGCAGCAGCTCAGGTCTTGTGGAGTCCTGGAGACCATCCGCATCTCCGCTGCAGGCTTCCCTTCCAGGTACCAATAAAGTAAAAAAGTAAAAGTAAAGACAATCAGAACAAACAAGGCAACCAAAACAGAGGGTATAAACAACAGAAATAGTAAATTATAAAGTGTATATATAAATTGTAAATTATAAAGTGGTTCAGTAACAGAACCTCACAGTATTTAAAGTGTACATAAATGCCAACAAAGAGTGTCCAGTGATCAAGTATATATATAGGTTTATATTTTTACTCGTCTTTGTATTTTGTCTCGTCCTGTGGACTCGACAAAATACGTCAGACTCATAAAAATATCCTGCCGTACTGAACGACTACCTGTGTAATAAATTGTTTATTATACGACAATTGCACAAATAAATCAAGGAAAGAATGAGTTTCCACAATTTTATTTTCTGCCGCGTTCAACTGTCAACAAGTGTCTATAACCATGCTATAACCAAAATACAAAGACGAACCAAGGAAAGAATGAGTTTTCCACCATTTATTCTGCTGCATTCAACGTCATATAGGACGTCAATAGGAAGCGACACTGCGCGGCGCGGCCGGTGTGTGCTGGGCTTGACCCGTGTAATATCATCCCATATTTGCACTCTAAAAACCCATATTTGCATCTATTGCATCTATATATATACACATATACATATATATATACACACATACATAAACACACTTTCATGCGTATGCATACACATACACATACACGTACTAACTGGGTTAGTACGTGTATCTAACATGTACTAACTGGGTTAGTACGTGTATGTTGGGTGCATAGGCCGCTGATGAATATCCTCCATCCGCAAATTCAAGATCATCCAGCTACACATACACAGGGGTTTTATTACCAGGAAGAACGGACCTGTTACAATGTGTTGAGGCCTTCAAAGGAGGCCCAATGTGACTGAATCCTTTGGGGGTTTCTTCTACCTCAGATGGACCTACCAGGAGTTCTTCAAGCGGTACAGGGTCCTGGTGAGGCAGAAGGACGTGCAGCCTGACTTCACTCAGACCTGTAAGACGGCCCTGGAGAAGCTGATTGAGGTACGAGCTTTGAGAGTTGGCCTGTAAGTTCTGTTTTAGGGTAAGGCTTTATTTATTGCAGTACAGTATTGTACAGTCCTGATAAGCTAATCTATTCAAATCTATGTTATTCAATTAAACATTAGCATATTCAGTGAGTGCTCGTTAATTACAACACTACGTGGTATCCTGTCTTGTCTATCTCTTTAATCTTGGTCCTCAGGATAGAGACAAGTATCAGTTCGGCAAAACCAAGATCTTCTTCCGTGCGGGCCAGGTGGCCTACCTGGAGGACCTGCGGTCGGAGAAGCTGCGCCAGGCATGCGTCAGCATCCAGAAGACCCTGCGCTGCTGGCTGGTCCGCAAGAAGTTCCTGAGGATGAAGAGATCTGCTGTAGTGCTCCAGAAACACGTCCGCGCCCAACAGGCCCGCCGGTATACACACACCGCTGCTGCTTCTTCTGTTCTTACGCTGTTTACCATCTGTACTATTATCATCATTTATCATCATCATTTTCCTTTGCTTTAGACTGTTATATAACATATTAAAGCGACCTGATACAAAACAGACCAGATGCTGAAATTGGTTTTGCAGAAATGAACAGTGTGAGAATAATAAGGGGTCTTTTTAGCATACAGGCATGTAACCCTATTCTAGCAGTACCCCCAAATGCAATTATTAACCATAAAAAAGCATGATATGGGATCTTTAAAAACTTAAAGTAGAATTCCGGTATTTTGAATATTGAGCCCCCTTTCTGGTTTGTTTAGGATGAAATAGAGTGGTTGACATTTGGCTCATTTTGAATCACCCCTGCCTGCTTCAGAATAGCTGGCTACGGGCATTCACAAACCTCAAAACAACCCTAAACGTTCGTTTAAAAAAATATGCAACTCACCGAGTGGTTAGTGGTGTTCGTTGATGTTCCAAATCAAGTATCGTAGCGAAATACAGTTTGTCGTGTTGTATTTGGCATTTTGTAAATCCATTGATCTATAACAATCTATTGATCTTCTATTGGAAGACTCATTGCTCGTTGACCGGAAACGGAAAAGGGGGCTGGTTGTAGTCTTTTCGCTTGGTTCTAGCCCTAATGTTGAGATGGAAAACCGAACAAAGACTACAACCAAACGTAAACAGCCCCCCTTTCCATTTCCGGTTCCAGTTTCAATGGGATTTACAAAATCTGGCAAATAAAACACGACAAAAACTGTATTTTGCTACGATACTTGATTTGGAACATCAACGAACACCACTAACCACTCGGTGCGTTGAACATTTCTGAAAACTAACATCTAGGGTTGTTTTAAGGACTGGTTTGTGAATAGCCGTAGCCAGCCATTCTGAAGCAGGCAGGGATGATTTGAAATGAGCCAAATACCAGAGACAGGACCAATAGTCAAAATGTTGGTGTCAACCACTCTATTTCATCCTAGACAACCCAGAAAGGGGGCTCAATGTGTTAAATACCGGAATTGTCCTTTAAGGCATGATGCTCAGGGATGCCTTCAGGTACAATGGAACCATTGGGGTTTGAACCCAGAACCTTTTGGTTAGGAGCATAGCTAAAACAAAAACGTGTGTTCGTACCGTCCTGTGAACAGTTTTGTACGGTTGTTGCGCTGGACGAATGCAGCCGTGATGATCCAGAAGAGCATCAGGATGTGGGCGGGCAGGAGAGCCTATCAGAGGCAGCGGTCTGCTGCTGTCACCATCCAGGGCTGCTTCAGGGCCTACAAGGCCAGACAGAACTACTATAAGGTTAGGCCCCAGCATTTCACACTTCATTTGAACCAATGGTACTCACACCTCGACTATGACTACCACAGCCATCAGTAAGAAAGGTTAAAGACACATTTCCTTCTTTGAAGAGTCTCGGGCCTCCTTTTAAATTGTTATTATTTTTTCCTTATTTAGGAAAGTATTTGAAAAACCATTAAATATCTTAAAAACATTATTCGCAATTAATCTAAATAATACGTTTTAATGAACAGTAGTAAAATCGGCACATTCTCCAACAAAATACACACTGAAACAATACCAACATTGTCAGACCCCAGACAACTCTGTATCTCCTCCCTGTGTCCTCAGCTGCTGTACGAGCAGAAGACGCTGGTGATCCAGAGCTGGGTGCGTGGCTGGCTGGCCCGGAGACGCCAGCAGCACTACGTGGCGGCCGTGGTCCTTCTGCAGAGCTGCGTGCGGCGCCTGGGGGCCCAGCGGGAGCTGAAGAGGCTGAGGGCCGAGGCCCGCTCGGTGGAGCACTTCAAGAAGCTCAGTGTGGGCATGGAGAACAAGATCATGCAGCTGCAGCGCAGGATCGACCAGCAGGTGAGAACACACACTCTGGGCGTCTGCTGCTGAACAGCAGAGGAAAACGCAGAGGCACTGACATCATTAGGTGGTGTCTGATCACATGGTAGACATGTGCCCTCCCGCTCGCCCTTTCAGTCTCTGATTCTCTCTCTCCCTCGCAGCAAAAAGAACACAGAGAAGCCAGTGTGAGGCAGAGCGTCGCAGAGAAGACCCAGGCAGCGGAGCAGGAGAGGCTGAGGGGAGCAGAGCTGGAAGCCCGGACCAAGGCACACAGGGTCCCCTTGCTTGTGGAGCAGCTGGCCTCCCTCCACCGGGAGATGGACGCTGTGGGCAGGGAGAAGGAGGAGCAGGTCAGGGCCCACCAGGAGCACACACACAAGGTACGCCACGGCCAACACACACACGCACACTAACCCTAACACACACTACAGTTTCTCTTTTTTTTGTATTGTCCAGTTCAAAATTTCAGTCCAAAATGTTAGGATTGTCAACGGTTGTTGACAATCCTTTGACAATCCGGTTGGAACATTGAGGTAATCCCTAAAGGACACATGTTGTACCTGGGTTCACCACCAGATGGAGTCTGATCTAATTGAAAAGATGAACATGTGGAACAAGGAGCGGGAAGAGCTGAACAGGTTAATTCAAGACCAGGCAAAACAGACATCAGGTAGATGGCATTGCTTCTTAAACTCTAAAAGTCTGATAAAAAAAAAACATAATTCAAGCTATTTTGGACAACATTAAGAATGTTTTGTGTTTGTTGTTGCAGAGAGCCAAGCGACACTAGAGACCTCGAGGCAGCTGGAGAAGGAGTTGCTAGAGGAGCGCGCCCGCTACCAGAGCCTGCTGAGTGAACACCTGCAGCTGGAGGAACGCCATGGAGATCTCCAGGACAAGATGAACCGCAGCAGCGCAGTGAGGGGCCTCTAACGCTGTTCTCACCTTCATACACAAAACCCTCTGGTTTAATGAGAATCCCCGGCTGGGTAGAACGGCTTGGCTAGCCAATGTGTTTACTTTCTGGAGTATGCATCGCTCAACAGGCCCCTGGGCAGTAGATAGCGTGCATTCCTCCCCCCTACCAGGCCTATTTCATAATGGCTTCTATTCATATCCCAAATCAAACTTTGCAATTACATCACTAATGGTTTAATCAACTGCATCACCCCATAGGAGGCCGTGGCGAGCCACAGGAGGAGCGACTCGCTCCAGAGCAGCAGCTCCTCTGAGGGAACGCAGAGCTCGGGCTACACGGACGGGCTGGACGGCCCCGCACACAGAGAGGTACCGTGAAGACCCACAGGCTGTTTCCCAATATGAAGGAAGCACCCTCAACGGCTGCCCTTTTAAGGACACCACGTCATAGAACGCCAACAAGCACTGTTCCAATATTGAGAACACTCGGAAATTCCTGTGTTGTTTTCTCCAGGATGTTACCGTGTGTTGTTGTGTTCTCCAGGATATTACTGTGTGTTGTTGTCTCCAGGATGTTACCGTGTGTTGTTGTGTTCTCCAGGATATTACTGTGTGTTGTTTTCTCCAGGATGTTACCGTGTGTTGTGTTCTCCAGGATGTTACCGGTGTCGTTGTTTCCTCCAGGATGTTACCGGTGTCGTTGTTTCCTCCAGGATGTGACCCGGGCTGTGGTGGACATGCCGGTGCTGCTGAAGCTGCAGAGGAAGGTGAAGGAGCTGGAGGAGGAGAAGCGCTCTCTCTTCGGTCAGCTCAACAGGAGGGAGGAGGTGGAGCAGGAGAAGTCCAAGGTGGGTTTGACTACAGACAGGGTCCATGTCATCTATTGTCTCAGGAGGTTCATCGGGATTAGATCCATGAGGAGGAGGAGATGGTTTGCCTTGTTTAAAGCAAAACCATGTTGGTGGACTGATGTCATTGGTCCAGGATACTTTTGACGGAGAAACTTTTGTGTGTGAGTGTGGTAGAACCATGGAGGTATTAATATAACTGGAGAGAGTGGGAAGCCTCGCCCCCCCATTCATTTCAATGGTGCATGCTAGGCTAGCAAACTCAGCCTAAAGGGTCTGAAATCCTCTGAAATTGACCTTCGGTCAGGTCATTTTCGATTACGGTCTTGGTAGCCAATAACGTGGCCCGTTACAGATAGGTAGGACACAGAAGACAACAAACTGCATTGGATGGGCTGTACAACTCATCGGGAACGTGCATAGTTTTAACATCTTCAATTAATTGGTCCGCTATGGTGCTCTCCCAGGTGGGATAACGGTAAAGACGTGCTACTATTGGCTCCGTGGTTCTTCAGGTCCCACCTCCAAACATGCCCACGAGACAGAGCTTGTGCCCTGCAGTAAACCCGCGCACAACAGTTCCCCGGGAGTAGGAACAGAACCCGGAAGTAGGACGGTTAGGGTGCTAATAGGCTAAAGCTAACCACCCAAATCCTGCCACCCTGGGTAGAACCCCGTTTTATCCCAGCTTGCGTATGAAGCAGTATTCTGTTAAACTAGAAGGCCTTGATGCTCTCTTTAATGGAGGGACATGTTTCTGTACTTTGGGAGCAGGAGATGGAGGAACAGAAGACTGTCAACAGAGCTGAGCTGGACACAGAAGCTCTCAAGGTAGCACTCTCCACATCGCCATGTTCTCTCAAACAAACATCTTGTATTCGCTGATTTCTTTATTACAGCCCATTCTAAAATAAATCCTGTATTTAGGACGGATTTATTAGTATTATAAGTGTATTATGGTCCTATTAGCCAGACCAAAGAGAGGACATTTGACTCATATTTCCGTGGCGGTTCCCAGCGCCAGGAGCTGGAGTCGGAGAACAAGCGTCTGAAGCAGGACTTGGGCACGCTGCGGAAGTCCCTGACGGACGACAGCGGCCCGCGGGCGCCCCCCAGGCCAGGCTCCATGCCCTACAATGTCCTTCTGGAGCAGCTGGACTGCAGCAACGAGGAGCTGGAGATGAGGAAGGAGGAGGTGCTGCTCCTCAGGTCCCACATGGTCCGGCAGACCGCCCTCAAACACAAGGTAGGAGGAGCAGAATCAGTACTAATGTTTCATAGTGTTGGTGATATCATTGTCACCATCATCTTCTGATCATGTGATTAACATGTTGGCATTATGATTAAGATCATTAACCCACTGTTGTGTACTCCCTGTAGGACTCCCTGACTGACGGTCTGAAGCTGAGTCTAAACCAGATCTCCTTGCTGCAGGACAGCGCCGGGTGGGTTCAGCCGTCATCTAGAACACACTGATGTCCCTCTCACCTATTGACACCTCTGATCCTTTACACACGCCTGCCTCTCAGATCGGCCAAGCTGCACATGCTGAACGAGGACGGGGAGCTGTGGTTGGCGTACGAGGGCCTGAAGGAGACCAACAGGTGGGGTGATACCAGCAGTAAGGGGTTGGAGCCACTAGCGGTGGGACAAAATATCCATATATCGTCGCCCTTTGTGCAACACGAGAATGGATACACTGGGCCAAATATCAATATCTATAACCCTATATTTTTGAATTTATTTAGCATTTTCATGTCTTAATTTACATCTTAATTCATTTGGAGTTAGGAAATATCACCCCTAATTAAATTCAAATTCATGAAATAAGGCACTCTGAACAGATTTCCCTGTTCCTCGAGGTGCCGCTCAACACATGAATGAGGGAAACTTAAACTGAAATTAACTAACCAAAGACCAGTTACTGAAGAACTCAGTTTGGACCATTAATAAAAATCCAGCACTTTTCAGTAATTTAGTATTCATTGTTAGATATACATCTTGAAGGTACCCTGCCATCCCCACTCACCCTCCAGTTGTCTCCTGGGCTACCTGCTTAACGTAAATACTAACTGCTCACTGCCCCCCCAGGGTCCTGGAGGGCCTGCTTCAGGACCAGGGCCGTGCCCACCAGCAGGAGGTCCAGGAGGTGCACCGGGAGCTCCTTCGGGTGAAGGAGGAGAGCGGACGGCAGCAACAGCTCCTGGCCCAGAGCCTCCTGCTGCCCAAGGAGGCGCAGGTGGAGGCCTGCCTTCAGCATGAGATCACACGGCTGGCGAACGAGAACCTGGTGGGTGGACCCCACCTCCTACCACGACCTCTAACCTCACCTGGTCAACAAGGGTTTTGATTTGAAGGGTTTTGAAGCAGTAAAAAGTGACTACTAAAGGGAAAGAGATAGATAGATAGATAGATAGATATTGTAGCAGGCCCGTGGGTGTGGGGTTTCCACACCACCAAGTTGAACAGAATCAACACAACACAGTGAGCAGTTCAAAGTCAGGATGGTTTATTCAACAAGTGGTTTACTCACTCCACCTCCATTTAGGTACAATCCGTTGTCAGTCCGTTTGTCCAGGTCAGACAATGCAGTCAATCCAACAACACTCACACAGCAGAGCCAAGCACAGGGTTCTGGATGATCACACAGCTCCTTCTCCAACCCGTACCTTAGCCTAGCCTAGCCATACTCCATGTGGTAACCTCTCCCTTTTATCTCCAACCACTCCTACCTAACACTCCTCAGTCCTTGTGTCATTATAGGAGGAAGTCCATCTATGGCTTGGGGGTGGAGCCAGCAGGCTGCCAGATATCTCCCTTCAATCCCCCCTCACTCCTCCGTGCAGTCTGCCACAATATATTAATAAAGGGATAGAGATTTTTTTCTTGCAAGAAAGTAACCATTTCTTCTGTTTCTGGCAAAACTGTACTTTTGATTAATTCTGTCTAGGATCTCATGGAACGACAAGAAGGCCAAGATAAGACCGTCCGCGTGCTAAAACAGCAGCTCAAGAGCTACGCTGAGCGGCTGGAAGAGTTTGAAGGTCATCCAGTGGTCCTGTGTTTATAATATTGCTTCACAATACAGACCCACCTGTTTGAACCCCAACAAAGATATGTGATATTAACCCTTGACCCCTGATGTCCAGCCTGCGCCCGCAGACAGAGCACCGTGTCACAGATCGGCATTCCGGTCAACATCACACGCAAGGAGAAGGAATTCCAGGGAATGCTGGAATACAAGGAAGGAGATGAGAGCATCCTGCTGAAGAATCTGGTCGTTGGTATGATAACTCATTATTAATGATCTATTAATTCAATAACCTGAATGAAAGCCATGAATGCACAGAGCATTTATAAACTTCAACTCCGCTCTGTGTGTATTTTTTCTGGATCCTCCTCAGATCTGAAACCCTGTGGTGTGGCAGTCAGCTATCTGCCCGGGCTGCCAGCATACATCATCTTCATGTGCATACGCTACGCGGACCACATCAATAATGAGGAGCGAGTCAGCACTCTGCTCAACTCCACCATCATCAGCATCAAAGGGCTCATTAAGGTGCAGAGGTCCACTCCAGTGGACTTACATCCCTGACCATGACACTGCTAATCAGGATATTTATCCACAACCCATTCTGTGGTAACAGAAGCCGTGGTGACTGCTGCTTTAGTATGTGAGGTAGAAACATACAAACTTGTCCAACCGCTTTGTTCCCCAACAGAGAAGAGGAAAGGACTTTGAAACGGTGTCGTTCTGGCTGGCCAACGCCTGTCGCTTCCTGCACTGTCTGAGGCAGTACAGTGGGGACGAGGTACGCTTGAACAACACACTGGTGCCAGCATTATGCCTGCTTACTTACTACACCTGTGTGACTGGCCCTCACGGTGTCTGCTGGCCTCTCCTCTCCTGCAGGACTTCACCAAGCACAACACGCCCAGGCAGAACGAGCACTGCCTGACCAACTTTGAGCTGTCAGGCTACCAGCAGGTGTTTGGAGATCTGGTGATCCAGATCTACCAGCAGCTGATCAAGTGCACACAGGACCAGCTGCTGCCCCTGATCGGTGAGGCGGCTCTGTTCCTCTGGATCATGAGGATCAATGTGTATTAGATCCCCAATACTGTAGCCCTAAAACAATCCAACCGTATGTATAATAATTATAATAATAACCCTCCTTGTTTTTGACATGACCCTTTTAATCGTAGGGGGCAATCCTAAGGTGCTTCACAATGCATACAATCTTTTTAACAAACATCAAGGCAATATGACTATATCTCAATATGTCTGGGGGCCAGAGTGTGGGGACATTATACATTATGATATGTATATATAAAGTATATATATATATATATATCCTCATCTTCATCCGCTTATCCGGATGAAGCAGGGGGCCCCAGACTTCCCTTTCCCGAGCCACATTGACCAGCTCTGACGGGGGGATCCCGAGGCGTTCCCAGGCCAGTGTTGAAATATAATCTCTCCACCTAGTCCTGGGTCTTCCCCGAGGTCTCCTCCCCACTGAACGTGCCTGGAACACCGCCCAAGGGAGGTGTCCAGTGGGCATCCTTACCAGATTCCCGAAACCACCTCAGCTGACTCCTTTCTAAGCAAAGGAGCAGCGGCTCTAATCTGAGCCTCCTCATGG
>OMLJ01090394.1:27813-41768 GCA_900302595.1 Gadiculus argenteus
GAGCCGTATATATATATATATATATATATATATATATAATAAGATAATGTGCTGCCACCTAAGACCACACACCAAAAACGTCCCTGGTTGGAACCTGATGTGTGGACTGTAACTGTAGAACTGTTGTAACCTATGTTCATGTGTATAATATGATGTTGATAATGTTCTCCTACATGTCCTCTACCACCACAACACTATGAATATGGCAGTAACTCGGGTTGACTGGTAACCAGAAGGTTACTTCCTAGCCAAGGGTCGAGGTGTCCCTGAGCGACACAGTGTGAAAGTGTGAATGAACAGTTGTAATGCGCTTTGGATAAAAGCTTCAGCAAAATCCCCTCAATGTAAATGTTGTGTGTCCCGTCTCCCCGGGCCAGTGGCCGGCATGCTGGAGCACGAGACGGCACAGGGGGTCCTGGGCTCCATGCCCGCTGGCCAGAGGAAGAGGGGCGCCAGTGTGTCTGAGGAGGCTGACGTGGTCACAGTGGAGACCATCCTGCAGCAGCTCAGCCTGTTCCATGGGGCCATGCGGCAGCACGACATGGACCAGGAGCTGGTCAGGCAGGCGGTCCGGCAGCTCTTCCACTTCATCTGTGCCGTGACCCTCAACCACCTGCTGCTGCGGAAGGACATGTGCTCCTGGGGGAAGGGCCTGCAGATCAGGTAGCACGGGGTAGCGCTCAACTTAGCATTAAGCTATGAGTGAACTAGAGGGCATAATGGAGTGCAGCGGCGGCTGTAGAACCTCAGGCCACTCCATGTTAGAGGGAACTGGGTTCAAGACCCCCAGCAGCCTTCATGTGTGTGTCCTAGAGCACAGAGCCCCCCCTCTCCCTGCTCCTCACATTATATCTTAAATAGTACTACTCTGCTTTGCATTGGACTACAGCTGTATGGACGTACATATTTTGTTAAATAATACACCAACCAAGAATACAAGGATTGCAATATAAATTATATATAGTGATAAAATAAAACAGCAAACACACGGATTGAAATCCAGGATCAGGACTGAATGAAGGGTGTTGAAGGGTGATGTGTCTCACGTGTTCTCCCGCTGCAGGTACAAGGCTTGGCAGCTGGAGGAGTGGCTGGTGGAGAAGGAGCTGGCCGACTGCGGGGCCAAGGAGACCCTGGAGCCGCTGGTCCAGGCCGCACAGCTCCTGCAGATCAACAAGAGGACGCCCGCTGATGCCCAGGCCATCTGTGCCATGTGCAGTGCTCTCACAGCACCCCAGGTCACCATGCCGACCGGCCCAAACAAACACCCGCACTCACCAAACAGGGGGGCGGGGTTTAGCCACTGGGTCAACTGTAAGGTGACATTCACAGGGGTTTCTGCACCTAGCAGTCGCTAGGGGAGTCGCTAGCGGACAAGTCGCCAGTGAATGTCACCCTACAGTTGACATAACGCCCCCACCCTGCTTATGTTCAGAACCAAGATGGCAGCTAGGACCAAAAGCCCCATGATGTTGAGTGTGTGTACAGTTCTAATGACGTGTTTCTCTTGTGTTCCTCGCCATAGATCGTTAAAGTGCTCAATCTGTACACGCCAGTGATTGAGTTTGAGGAGAGGGTGTCTCCGACCTTCATCGCCACCATTCAGGTGAGGCGGGGGGAAACAGCGCATGGAGACCAAAGGGCTGATGGGATGAGTGTGATTTCTGTTGGACTCCTTGTCTCCTTCCTTAGTTGTGTTTGTGGTTCTCAGGACCTCCTGAAGGAGCGCAGTGAGCCCAGCACTCTGATGATGGACGTGAAGAGCGTCTTCCCCATTAGCATCCCCTTTGTCCCCTCGCTGGTCATCATGGACGCCATCCAGATCCCCGCCAGCCTCCACCTGGGCTTCCTCACCCGGGTCTAACCCAGCACTCTTATTTTATATTTATTTGTTTTATGTCTGACTTCATTTAATCAAAGGTTGAGATAGTTTTAAACCAAAGTGCCAAAGTGCCTTGCCTTGCATTCTCTGTGTAGTCTAATAAGCATATCTAGGTTTGTTTTGTGCAGGATGTTAGCTTGCTGGGAATGTGGTCCAATTTCATATTTCATTCGTCATGCGTAACCTTTGTTATGTGCACTTTATACTGTGGAAAAAGGTCTGATATGTATAAAGGCTGCCCTTGGATCCCATGGCTGACCTTTAATGTCTTTATTACTTTATTATGTTATTATTATTACAACTTCCAATAGTTGATTTGACATAGAACTTCTACCAAAAACAACCAAAGAGGAGGAATTCAGTATTTATACATGTGTGCATTTGACCAAATGAAAAGAGAGATTCACTTGTTTTCACTTTTAACCTGGCCAGCCAATAGCATGCTTTCGGACCCACCACCAGTGTCAGACAGGGGCCAGAGCTGGCCGAGGGGCCCGTATCCTGTTCCTTTTGTGACTCAGGTCCTTGATCAAAGCTCCCCTGCATCAGGCTGCTGTCACAAGATGCGTGGGCGGGGCCAGGGAGTCAAAGTCCGGTGCGAAGCTGAGCGCAGAGCAGCGCAGAGGAGCGCAGAGCAGCGCAGAGCAGCGCAGAGCAGCGCAGAGGAGCGCAGAGGAGCGCAGAGGAGCGCAGAGGAGCGCAGAGGAGCGCAACATGTCCCGCCGCGGTTCTCCTGTTGCCCGAAGGTGCGCAACAAACAGCAGTCGTTCCTAGGCTACCCTGGAAGCAGCACATTGTTCCAGCTGAAGAATAAAACACAAACCGCAGTGTAGAACAATAATGCTTGAGAATGACCGTGTTGGAGCTCTACACCGAGGTAGGAGAGTTTAATATCCGTACGAACCATTTATTGTGAATAGTTCGGGTGAATAGTCTTACACAAAACGATCTCCGCTGACATATGGAAAGACTCATGTCCCTTTTAGTATGTTTGCGGTTTAAGACAAACTTCGGAATTCTTTCGCAATTTGATTTTTAAATGTTGGTCCTAAAACTGAAGGTTCCGACTACATAAACAGGCTATCTGTAGGGAAGTAAGCAAGTAAACAGTTTCCCTTCGATAGCAATTGCGTTCTTTATTTGACACTTTACTGAATAAACGTGTATTTTACATAATATTACAAATATTAACTAGTTCCTCAACATCCCTTTAGTACAACAGAGTATGGGTTCTAGATGAAAAACACGTATGGAAGTCTGCAGAGATCATCAGAGACTTCCATCGTGGCCACAGTGTGCTGGATCTGCGTCTTGAAGATGGCACAGTGAGTCAAATAAAAAGATCAATCAAATGCAGAAGCCAGGTGCAGCTATAGACCCATCTGAGCCATCTTCCTCTTCAGGAATACCAGTACAAGGTTGATCCGGAGAACCCCCTACTCCCCCACCTCCGCAACCCCGACATCCTAGTAGGAGAGAACGACCTGACGGCTCTCAGCTACCTCCACGAACCTGCGGTTCTTCACAACCTCCGAGTGCGCTTCGTGGAGTCCAAAATCATCTACACCTACTGCGGTAGGCCTGCAGAGAGCTGCTGGGCACCATGAGCTGTTGAAACGCTTGAATAAAGCACCAACAGCATAGGCCCGCGCTCTGCTCCATTTCCTTATTTGCAGACCAGGCATTATGTGCATGTGGCAGTAAATCTCTTCAAACATATCAGCTGTTGAAACTCTTTCTGAAACAGTGATAAAGCACCCAGGGACAGCGTGGACTCTCGCTATACTTCCTTGTTTTCAGGCATCATATTGGTGGCAGTAAACCCCTACAAACAGCTGCATGTGTACGGGGATGCAGTCATCCAAGCCTACTCAGGCCAGAACATGGGGGACATGGACCCACACATATTTGCAGTGGCAGAAGAGGCTTATAAACAGATGGCCAGGTACAAATGTGTTACAAGAAACCTTAATACTAATACTTTCTAGCACACAGGCTATGTATAATGTAAGATAGTCACATGTCACATGTGGTTACACACCATCCCAACAACCAATAAACTCTCATTGGGCCAGTGTGTCATATCTGCTATATCTGCTGCTGGTGGTTGGCTGTGGAGACCAGCTTCAACCAGCCTTCTTTAGTCGGGTGTTGGAGTCTGTAGGGTGCAGTGTGTAATCCCCCTGACACCTACACTGACAGAAACCACCAGAACCAGTCCATCATCGTCAGCGGGGAGTCGGGCGCAGGGAAGACTGTGTCCGCCCGCTACGCTATGCGCTACTTCGCTGTTGTCAGCAAGTCCTGCAGCAAAACCAGAGTGGAAGACAAGGTCCTGGCCTCCAATCCCATCACTGAGGTAGGAACCAACGCACGGTGGCCATGAAAGAGTGATTATAAGGTCCTTGTGAGCGCAATCTCATGCGTGGACATTGACCAGAACAGAAAGCTATGTTTCCACATTCTAGTATTTCAATTAAAAATGTCAACCACTTTTCAAATGTTCATAAAATGTCAATACATAGCAAGTCATTTAAGACTAGTTCACTCATCATTTTTGGTGAATTGCATTAACGCCACAGGCCTTGTGTGTCTTTATGTCAGGCGATAGGCAACGCAAAGACCACTAGGAACGATAACAGCAGTAGGTTTGGAAAGTACACCGAGATCAGCTTCGACAAGCGGTACCGCATCATCGGAGCCAACATGAGGACATATCTTCTGGAGAAATCCAGAGTTGTCTTCCAGGTAATTTGGTTTTAAAGAAAATAACTGGAGGAGATGTGTTATTATGCAGGGGTGTTGTTGAAGTCTCTTTGTTCTTTGCAGGCAGAGAATGAGCGGAACTACCATATCTTCTACCAGATGTGTGCCTGTGCAGAACTGCCCGAGTTCAAGACTCTGAGATTATGTGAGTTGTTACTACTGTCTTACTACTGTTCACAGTGAGGGTGTTCAGAAGGCATCTGCCAACGATTCAATTACACTTTTATCAAGGGAAAGCAGTTGACCTTGTGTTTATTTGTCTCTGCTCCTGATGATAATGATGAGAAGTGTTTGTTTTAATCTTTAGCGAGTGCAGATAAGTTCCAGTACACAAGCATGGGTGGAGAAATCAGGATTGAAGGTGTGGATGACAGAAGAGACATGGAGGAGACACTGAGGACCTTCTCTCTGTTGGGTAAGTGTTAAAGACCTCCAAATAATGGCTCTCCTTGAACAGCTTTTTAAAACACTACTTACACTCCCTCTCTCACCTCTCTCCACCAGGACTGACTGACGAGTTTCAGTCTGATGTGTTCCGGGTTCTGGCAGCCATATTGCATTTGGGAAATGTTCAGATCAAAGCCGTCGGTGGTGAACAGTCTTCTGTCCCTGTCAGTCGCATTTCAGCTCTTCATGTTTATTGCACATGTTCACAATATGGGGCTATAGGATATATAGCCTTCAGGGTTCCTCTGGATTTGAGGTCTGAGGTTTGAAGCCGCACCATCCCTAACCCTAACTTACTTCCTCCTTTAAACCTGCATTCATATCAACTGTCTTCAAGACAGTTGATTTTAGTTGATACCAAAATAGTTAATAATAGTTCAATAATCCTCCTTACCCCTTTGATCCCCTCCCTACCCAGTCCAGTGACCCCCACCTGGTGGTGTTCTGCGACCTGCTGCATGTCAGCGCCCTGGAGCTGTGTCGCTGGCTGTGTAACCGCAGGATGGTGCTGGTGATGGAGACAGTGGTGAAGCCAGTGCCCCCGGAGCGGGCGACCAGCGCCCGCGATGCCCTTGCTAAGCAGATATATGCCCAGCTGTTCGACTGCGTCATCCAGAAGATTAACGCCACACTCAAAGTCCTGGGAATACAACACGCCTTCATAGGCGTCCTGGACATCTACGGGTAAGGGGACATCTGAATCTTTATTTGTTGCTTTAGTTTGAATCATCCATGCTTTCTGTGGTTGATTGTCTTTTTGCTGCTTTGTTTACAGGTTTGAGACGTTTGACACCAACAGCTTTGAACAATTCTGTATTAATTATGCGAATGAGAAACTTCAGCAGCAGTTTAACTTGGTACGGCGTGGAACTTATGTCTAAACCCAAATATCCTTTTGTACCAACCTGCTCATAAACAGTTAAATATAACCATCAGTCTCTATGTTGTTTGGATTAGCATGTGTTCAAACTGGAGCAGGAGGAGTACATGAAGGAGGACATCCCATGGACCCTGATCGATTTCTATGACAACCAGCCTGTCATTGATCTGATTGAAGCAAAGATGGGGATTCTAGATCTACTGGATGAAGAATGTCTGGTGAGATGAACTAGCTAACTTTATGATCCACCTTCCCTTCACTTTCTAGCTTCAAGTCCATGATTTGCCTCTTTTTTATTCTGAAGTTCATGTCATACTTGTTTGTCCTATGTGGTCCTGGTTGTCCCATCGTCCAGTTTCCTCAAGGAACAGATCAGAACTGGCTTCAGAAGCTGTACAACTACCTGCACGACAACCCTCTATTTGAGAAGCCAAGAATGTCCAACGAAGCCTTTATGATTCAACACTTTGCAGACAAGGTTAGTGTGGTCCAGAGGTGCCGGTGTCTACTCAGTATGGAGAAATAGTGCCATGACAGCAACAATAAAACGCCTGCTCTTTCTTTCACAGGTAGAATACCAGAGCAAAGGCTTTCTGGAGAAGAACAGAGATGCACTCTATGAGGACTTGTTGGAGATCATGCGAGCCAGCAAGGTATTCATTGGATACTTTTTCATATCAAGGCCGATACGTCCTCCATATTTTAACATGTTCCTCCTCCATCAGTTTGGGTTCCTGGCCAACTTCTTCCATGAAGAGGCACAGAGCATTAAACCCACTAAGGGTTTCAAAGTGAGGCCTGCCCGACCTGGGGTGAAGCCAGCCAATAAGGAGCTCAGGACCACAGTGGGAGATAAGGTGAACATGTTTACTATGTACACTAGGGTTAGTACACTACGCACAGCGACAGACAGACGACCATATCTTGTATTTGCTTTACAGTTTGGAATGGTGCCCTTCAGTTTAGATTTTGTGTTTGTTTTTGTCATTTTTTTCTTTTACTATTGCTGATATCTGGTTTTCCATGGGCCCTGGTTTTCCTGGTGTTCCTGGTGCTGTAGTTCCGCAGTTCCCTGTACCTTCTGATGGAGACCTTGAACGCCACCACCCCTCACTACGTGCGCTGTATCAAGCCCAACGATGAGAAGCTGCCATTCGAGTGAGTCCGGACGTGGGGTACGGGTGGAGCTGCGGTGGTGTACTAATATCTGGAACCGTTTTTAATCATGTGTGTACCTAACTTTTGGTGTTTGAATGGTAGAATCATGTAAACTCGACTACTCAACTCTCACTTGAGGGAGTCAGTAGCTCAGGAGGTGGAGCGCGTTGACTGATCCCAGCTCCTCCTAGCGTGTTGAGGTGTCCCTGAGCAAGACGCCTCACCCTGACTGCTCCTGACCAGCTGGCTGTCGCCCTGCGTGGTTGACTCCGCCGTCGGTGTGTCAATGTGTGCATGAATGGTTGTAATGGTTGTAATGGTTGCTTTGGATGAAAGCATTATCAAAATCCCCTCAATGTAAATGTAAATGTACATTCTTATACATTGAATAATGTATACCGGTATGTAATGTTAAGAGGTGGCAGATTGAAACCAACTGACCACCACCTCCGCTCCTTTAGATAAGATAAGATAAGATAAGATAAGATATGTTTATTGTCATATGCACAGTAGAAAACATGATTCCCTGTACAATGAAATTCTTGTTTAACAACTAAACAAATATACGGCATATAATAATTTAAGGAATATAATAATAATAATAATAATAAAAATAAAACATAGCATAGCATAACGTGCAAACATAGCAGTGCAATTATGCAAACTGGAAAATTCAGCTATTTGAGGTAGTAAGGTAAGTGAGGTAGTAAATCTCCTATGGGTCATTTAGGATCCTGATGGCAGTGGGAAAGAAGGAGTTCTTCATTCTGGTGTCCTGCATTTAACACTTCAGTACCTCCGGCCTGAGGGTAGAAGTGTGAATAGTCCGTGCTGGGGGTGGGTGGGGTCCTTGAGGATGGAGGCAGCTCTCCTGTGGACTCTGCGTTGGTAGATGCTCTGCAGAGAGGGCAGTGGAGTCCTGGTGATTTTCTCAGCAGTCTTCACCACTCTCTGCAGGCGGTCCATATCAGTAGTGCTGCCGTACCACACAGTGATACAGCTAGTTAGGATGCTCTCAACAATGCAGCTGTAGAAGTAGCTGTAGAAATCTTGGGTGACATGCCAAACTTCCTCAGCCTCCTCAGGAAGTACAGCCGCTGTTGGGCTTTCTTAACCAGCTGAGTGGTTTTAAGTGTCCAGGTGAGGTCCTCGCTGATGTGGACGCCCAGATATTTGAAACTGCTCACCCTCTCTACTTCAAGTTCCCGGATGTACAGTGGCCGATGAGGTCCCCTCTTCTTCCTCATGTCCACTATCATCTCCTTTGTCTTGTCCGTATTGAGGGTGAGGTTGTTGTCCTCGCACCATGTTAACAGACTGGCCACTTCCCTCCTGTAAGCCACTTCGTCCTGCCAGTGATGCATCCTATCACTGCGGTGTCATCTGCAAACTTCAGGATGGTGTTCTCCTTTTGGCAGGCGACACAGTTATGGGTGAACAGGGTGTAGAGGATGGGGCTGAGGACACATCCCTGTGGAGTGCCCATTTTAAATAATGCTGGCTGAAGTCCTGTTACCAATCCTGACAGACTGGGGCCTGCCAGTCAAAAAGACTAGGAGCCAGTCACAGAGGGTGGGGTGCAGGCCAAGTGTGGACATTTTGTGGATGAGTTTGTGGGGGATGACTATATTGAAAGCAGAGCTGTAGTCTACAAAGAGCGTCCTAATGTAGGAGTCTTTGTTTTCCAGGTGGGAGAGGGAATAGTGGAGGACGGCAGCGATAGCGTCTGAGGTGGACCTGTTGGGCCGGTAGGCATACTGCAGGGGGTCTAGGGTGTCCGGCATGCTGCTCTTAATGTGTGCCAGTACCACTCTCTCAAAACACTTCATGATGATTGGAGTGCTACTGGCCTGTAGTCAGACAGGTTGGTTCTTCTTGGGAAGGGGGACGATGGTTGTGGTCTTGAAGCAGGAGGGAACAGTGGTGTGAGTGAGGGAAAGGTTGAAGATGGAGGTGAGAACATCAGCCAGTTCGTTGGCACATGCTCTGAGAGCCCGCCCAGGGATGTTGTCTGGTCCTGCTGCCTTGCGGGGGTTGATCTTTGTTTACCTGGCTTGATGAGATGGTTAGGGGAGGGGAGGGGGGTCAGGTGTGCCTCCTCTCTGTGCTGTGGCTGGAGGTCTCAAACGGATGTAGAAGCTGTTTAGGTGGTCCGGCAGGCTGTCTGTGGAGCTGATGGTGTTGGTGGTGGTCTTGTAGTCTGTGATGTGCTGCAGGCCTTGCCACATCCGCCCGGAGTCAGCAGTGGAATAGAAGCTGTCCAACTTCTGTCTGTTCTGCCTCTTGGCTGCTGTAATGGCTTATGGCGCGTTTCCACCGCAGGGTGCAGGTCGGTTCAGTGCGGGTAGTGAGGGAGCGGTATTGCTCCGGTCGGTTACGTGTCGTTTCCACCACCGACAGTAGGCTCGCTCACGTTGCCTCGCGCGCTGCAGCTGGCTATCTAACGTGATGCATTCTGGGTTGAAACCGTGTCCGACTTGTCAGTCGACTGCAAAGACGTCACAGTTGCGCGACCATATCACGTGACCCACAACATCGCGAGAGCAAGTTTTTAGGAGGCGTTCCGTGCAGTGCGAGGCAGCATGATCTGAGGCGGCTGCAACCGGCTAGCCCCGCCTCCTGACAGCGGAATGGTTCCCTATTGGTTAACAGTTCAGTGACGTGCGTCATGGAATATTATTCATTTATTTCCCAAAGGTGGCTTTATGGATTTTTATTTATGTTTCATTGCTTATTATTATCGGTTAAAAAGCACCTGTAATTCCATTATTTCAATTTCGTCCGCCATGTAAAACGCAAATGCCGCCATGATCACGTCTACTTTGGTGTCCGACTTCACTGCGCTTGGCTGCTGGCTCTTTTAAACCCCGCCCCCTCAGCCACCGGCAGCTCTCGTCGGCGAGTTCAGCCTAGACAAGCCTAGCCAAGTCCATCGTGATCAAGCCTAGTGTCCTTATGGTTGGCAGGGTTTAAGCCGGACGGTGATAGCCGTGGCGGCTACGTAAGAATTGTGATCTCATAGCAGCCCGACACAGTGTAGCCCACTAATAAATCCAATGAAAAAGAAGAACACACACAATAAATAAAGAGCAACAACGTAGGACGTCCAAGAAGGACGGTGAACTTTTGCACAACATTTTCTTCAATAAACAAAGCTTTCTCCGTTGTCCAGAAACACCCCGCGGCTACTGTGTGTGTTTGTTATTATCCCCCTGGCGCATGGAAGTGCCGATTCTGTCGACCAATCAACGGACAGCGTGTGTAGCTCGGGAAATTGCTCAGAGAGAGTACGACGCAGTGCGGCTCAGTCACGCCCACTTTTTGGCAGTGGAAACGTGACCCGTACCGCACCTTTGCGGACTAAACCGACCCGTACCCTGCGATGGAAACGCGCCATTAGATGCCACAGAATACCTCGCACTGCACCTTCCATTTAATAACTGGATTCAAAATTCCACATTCCGCTCCCTCACCCAGCATGTGTTTAGAACAAAGATGGCGGCTAAGTGAATAAGCACAATTAAAACGCACACTGGTATTCGTAGAACCAAGATGGTGTTAACATGGTACAGACACACATGGTATTAATGTGTGTGTGTGTGCGTGCGTGCATGTGCGTGTGCGTGTGTGTGCAGGTATGACTCCAGGAGAGTGGTGCAGCAGCTGCGGGCCTGTGGAGTCCTTGAGACGATCCATATCAGCGCTCAGAGCTACCCCTCCAGGTACGATCCATGTCAGCGCTCAGAGCTACCCCTCCAGGTACGACACAGCGCTCAGAGCTACCCCTCCAGGTACGACACAGCGCTCAGAGCTACCCCTCCAGGTACAGCAGGACTGGACTTCATACTCGTCATGTTGCTAATGGTTGACTAGTAACGTTAATGATGCTGATATTTCACTGCTAGTGTAACAAGTGTTGTACTTCCCATGTTGGTCTGTAGGTGGACATACATTGAGTTTTACAGCCGCTACAGTATCCTGATGACTCCAATGGAGTTGGCCGTTAAGGAAAAGCAACAGGCCTGCAAGACTGCCATGCAAAGGATAATTGAGGTTCAAACCAAGCCCGTATAGTGAATATGTTCAAGTAATACAAGAAGGTATTATTATTAACCTTCCGTCACTCTGCGCTGCGTACGAGTGTCTCACTTTGTGCTGTTCTATTTCAAGGACTCAAACCAGTACAAGTTTGGCCGGACCAAGATCTTCTTCAGGGCTGGTCAGGTGGCCTACCTGGAGAAGCTGCGTCTGGACCGGCTCCGCAGGGCCTGCGTGACCCTCCAGAAGCACGTCCGGGGCTGGAGCCAGAGGAGGAGGTACCTCCGGACCAGAGAGGCCGTCATTGTGCTGCAGCAGTACGTTCGTGGACAGAGACAGATCCGGTGAGGGGATGTAAAAAGATCCATGTCCAATTGCTTATTCATGTTTGTTCTACCAATCAGCAGTGAGGATCTCCTGACTTTTGTTTGTTCCACAGTAAGATGGTGAGCGCTGCAGCCATCAAACAGGGCTGGGCTGCGCTGGTCCTCCAGAGACACTGGAGAGGCTACAGGATGAGGCAGATCTACCTGCTGGTCCGCCTGTCCACTGTGACCATACAGGCCTTCACCCGGGGGTGGATCGCCCGCAGACGATACAAAAAGGTTGGATTTAAATATAAATGTTTTGTATTGTTGTAGTAATTAAAGGTACAATACACAAGGTATGCTATTTGAAGCTAGGATTAGGGTTAGGGTTAGGACATTTCCAGACCAGTTCGCCACTGTTTATTAGTCTGAAACTCTCTTCGATCTCCAAGGAGTGTTCATGTTCAGATAAAATGACTATGGACGCTCACTGATAGACAGCCAATCAGAGCAACAAAACGTGTGACGTTACGATGAGTGATGGTTGGTAAATTAAACTTTTAATGAATACTTAGAAATACACGAATACGTCTTTCTCATCAACAAACACTTTGAGTCCAGTTGTTTGTTCCTCTTTGAGAGAATAGATACAGTCCAGTTGTTTGTTCCTCTTTGAGAGAATAGATACAGTCCAGTTTATTGGTGGTGATAATGGACTCAGCGGATCCACATCATTGGCAGCCATCTTGGTCCTTTTCATCTCAACGGCAATCCTCTGTTCAGACGTCGTATCAAACACGCCCAAAATAGGTTGTGATTGGCCCGGTCTGACTTAGGTCAGGGCCAACAGTCCCTTACGGTTTTGTCCTACAGTCTACATTTACATCAACAGTTAAATTTAGCGGACCCATTTAGCCAAAGCTTAACTCTTTGAGTGCCAAAAACGATTTTTTTCGTTTTTTGTTCCCATGCGTTGAGTGCCAAAAACAACATTTTTCGTTTTTAGCTTTTTTTTAAATTACGAAAATAGACACTAACACACCTTGTGTGGGAATTTGGGAACTCTATGATGAACAGAACTGAAATAGATGATGATCGGAAACTCATTGTTAAACCTTTCCTGTTCTCTGGCTCTCAGACCGTAGTCGGGGAGCACAGGGGAGACGTCCCTCCAGGGCCGATGGGGGTAACACCCTTCACTATGACCGGCAGTGGGTCTGTTCATAGGTCGGAAGACACGGGCACTGATTCTTGGCGGCTTGGTACTTTATTTATCAACAGTACACGTCTGCTCCAAAACATAACCGGACTCATCTAGTTCCTCCCTAGACTGACTCTCGCTCACTCGCACATTCACTCATTCGTTGACTCGTTTGCTGTCACTCACACACACACAGACATTCTCGCGCACACACATACACTACTCTCGTAACACTATGAAAACTCACGATCTGGAAATTTTCAATTATTATTAATAATAATTATTATTATTTATCTGGACATTTTACCTTACTTTCACTTTTGATTATTGCCGTATTGTGTCGAATCAGTAAAGCATGCACGTCAGGTCAGAACTCATGGGTTTATCACTAGGTGGCAGTCTCTCTAGGTCACTTCCCGGTAACTTTACAGGCATGCACTTCTCAGGCGCTGAATGGGATAATGAAAAAGTTGAAGAAAAAAAATATATCGCAGCAGGTGCGTTTTCGCCAGACAACGCTGGATGAGTCCACCTTTCTGGTAAGACAGGATGTATCTGGAGACTCTGACCACGACAATCAGGGGAGAACAGGATCACCACACGACAATCAGGGGAGAACACGCACCAGGTCGAAAGGAGCGACTGACCACCGGGCTGAGGAGGGGGTTCCATCTTCACCACGGGCGGGGCCGAGCGGAGTGGGTGATAGTAGGGCTAGTCGTAGTCATGTCAACATTTTCTAGAAAAAAAAACTTGGATTTTGATGAAAAACAGCCACTGTTTAGCTTGGGATTTCTCAGGAATGGAGGCATGTAGAAATAAAGGGTTTGGACCCACTGAGAGCTTAAAGTTTCACCTTTCAAGCGAGCCATAGTATGTGTCCATAGCTATAATGTAGAATACGCTGTGGCTCTACGAAAATCGTCAACAATGGTCTAGATTGCTGGCACTCTTCAGAAAACAGCGCGGCATTCAAAGAGTTAATCATGATGAAAAAAAAACGACAGCACTCATTTCAACGAATAGAGGATATAGGTGTCAATCAAAGCGCCATGTTGCCCTGTGTCAAAGCACCCCATTGCCCGTGTACTTGAGCATGTGCACACACAAATTGCTAGGGACGCTGAAGCTGGCGTTGCACTGCAGACACACTGGGCTTCTCCCCGGAGTGAGTCCTCATGTGGATCTTCAAGTTGTTGCTCTGAGTAAAGCACTTTATGCATTGGTCACACCTGTAGGGTTTCTCCCCAGAGTGAGTCCTCATGTGGTCTTTCA
>OMLJ01090395.1:0-11459 GCA_900302595.1 Gadiculus argenteus
GTCATCTGTGTGTGTGTGTGTGTGTGTGTGTGTGTGTGTGTGTGTGTGTGTGTGATGCTCAGTGTGAGGGCCTAAGAAAAGTGACCAACGCTTTTGCTGAGATCGTTTTTATGTTTTTTCATCAGTTGAAACAAACGACCACGGCGCAAAGGATTCTGGGACTTGTTGAAGTCGGGGTTCGGAGCCGCATTGGGTGTGCATGTGTGTGGTTTATTCGTGTGTGTGGTTAAGGGGTTGGCACTGTTAGTTTGACGATGTTCCCTTGTGTGTTTTATATTTGTTTGAGTGTGGCAACCATCACCCGTTGGTTGGGTGACGGTGTTTTACGGTTCTAATAAACGCTCGCCACAGTATATTTATCCTGTAATACATTATTATAGTCAAACAAATGGTGAAAAACGACCGTCATCCATCTCCCTTGTTTCACCCCAGAGGCACCTGGAGCATCCTCTGGTGTCTGTGACTGAGGACCAGTGCTACGGCCAGGCCCAGTGCTACGCCCAGGTACAGACCCCACCTGGACAGCCGCTCAAGCTGAAGAGAGTGCTCTCTGTCGGGGCGAAGGACCCGGATGACTGCCCCCCGGTTCCAGACTTAAAGGAGGGCATGGAGATTGAACTGGAGGTCAGTGAAATGCAAACGGTCAGTGTAAAACACCTCTTGATAACCTGGCTACAGTCAGAATATGCAGGATTGTAGTCGGAGCCCACTGACTGACAGGACTGTCATCCCACTAACCGAATGACTTTGACTGATCCGACCCGCGAAACGTAAGACTCTACATTATAGATTAAACGTTTTGTTGAGGCAGCCGCTAAACTTCTTTCAAAGACTTCTGCCGAACAAAAGCTCAATCCCTTATGCGGTGTGTGACAGCTCTTTCTGTGTATTGTTCATTGTGATATTAGGTTCCTGACATTCTACCTTTACCTCTTACCTTTTGTTAACCCTCCCGGGAATTCCCTCCCGTAAACCGTCCCTGAGTGAGCACGTAGTAAAAACATCAGGCGTCCCTTCAGAACACTAGGTTTCTTGGTGGTTCTTCTATACTATGAGTTAAAGGGGTACTTCACCGATCTGCTTTAATCTTTGTAGAAATAGAAACCCAGTAGTATTTTTGAATGATCGTTCATCCCTCCCTCATTTTTCCCTGAGAAGGTAAAGCTCTGTATTTCTTTCTGAAATTGGGTTCGACAATGATGCAAAAATCGTCATTTTGCATAATCAGTGAACCAAAATGGGTTTCTATTTATACAAAGATTAATGCACATCGGTGCAAACCCCTTTAAGGTTTATCAAGGTAGTCTGAAGTACAAAAAGCACACCAGCAAAGCATGATCCATTCAATATCCCAATCAATGAGCTTTCTCTAATCCGTGTTTTTATCAAAGTGTGAGATAAGGAGCTAAGTATTGGGACACCCTAAGCACAAAATCTAGAGTTGGGGCTCAAATCTAGGGGAAGGGGGAGAATCGGGACAGGGCCGTCGTTTCTAACTTAATCTACTTTCTAAGTCACTCATCTGGTCCTTCTACTACAAGACAAGAGACAAAGGCATCACAACGATCACCTAGGGAAGCTGAAGCTTCCTCAATTTCTGGTCCGCATTAGAACAATTGTTCCAACACTTTTAAAATGATCAAATCTATCCATCACAACGGTCATCTAGGGCCCATTGTGTCTGAAGCTTAAGCAGAATCGATAAGATAAGAACAGGTAAAATCATTGGTACCCATACCTACTTCCCATTGTGTCTGAAGCTTCCTCAATTCCTGACCTGCATTGGAACAATTGTTCCAACCCTTTTAAAATGATAAAATCTATCCATATCCGTATCCGTAAGTACAACCTGTTCTGGGGGAAAAAAAATGCAGATGTTTTTTACACACTAAATTAAGCTTTGTTAAATGTCAGGTCTTTGGCAGGAAAAAATATTTAAATAAATAATTTGTTGGCAATTGTTTTGTTTTTAACTGAAACTTGGCTAGACCAGGATAACAGTGCAGCTGTTCTTATAGAATAGAGTCAACCAGGAAGCAGCCTGGATGTTTGATGTTTGTTGATTCCTTCCATTAATCAAAGACTTTGACCATGTGGGTCCCTGAATAGGACCATGTCCATGGTGAGACTGCACTTGTTACATACTTGTTAAATACACTGATTGATTGATACGAATGTTCACACAGCGTTTTCCCGCCGTGGATTCTCTCAACCAAGTGACCCGCGTCAAGTGGAGGAGAGTGGCGCAGCGGAGGACTGGACTGGTGCTGAAAGACGTCATCTGTCTGCCCGGAGGACGCCTCCCGGCCCCTCCAGACCGGTTAGTGCACGGCTCCGTCTCTCTGAGGAAAGGGTACCGCAAAGGACGGAGAAATTGTAAAGCACACCGCCATTCGTTAAGCATTTTAACTTCACTGAACTGTCTGGAAATTCAAGTTTTGTTTTTTGTTGAACCGGGCATATCAGACGATGTTCAGTTGATCAGTTGATGAACCATGTGAGCTATCGGTGTTGGAGTAATTAATTAAGGCCTGTTTAAGGCCACCGGTTAAACAGTAAGCAAGAGGCTTCGGCTTTCCTTTTGGAGTTTCTGAAAGTAAACACTGATGACCTCTGTGTCCCGATGCGTGACTCTCCTTAATGGATTTTATTTGTGGCATTCTAGGAAGGAGTTTCCTCTGGGAGTCCCCGTGGAAAGATGTGAAGAGACCCAGCAGGCCGGAGTGGACCTGCCTCCGGAACACAGCCACCAGATGGATGTAGGTTCATCCCCAGGTTCAAAAGCTTAAAGGTCGTATCAGCGATTCTCGGTCGAGACATAAATGATCCCGTTCCTCTGATCTGTCCTCCTGATCCGCTAGCTGCCCGCCCCGTAAGCAGGACGTCAACACAACACGTCTCTGTAGGTCAGCCTGTGCTCCGAGATCACACACAATAACAAACGGTACTACCAACCACTCAGAACCACAATAAATAGTATTCAACCAATCACAGACAAGGGGGCGGGTGTTGTGGGGTTTTGCGCTGCGTTCAGGATCGTTTTTACTGGATGAAAGAGTGGGGCGGGCAGCTAGCGGATCATGAGGAAAGATCAGATGAATGAGGTCATTTATGTTTTTCGGCCTAAAATCGCTGATAGAACTTTTAAGACTTCACACAGAACCCAACGGCTCTGGGTTTCTCGTACACTGTCGCCCGTTCCTCTCGCAGTCCCTCTCCACAAAGCCTTGTACCCCCAGTGTGGCCAAGTTGTGCCTTTTATATTTAGAGATGGAATAAGAGAGTGTGTTGTTCTAATCTACTTAATTATCTGGCCAGAAGACAACCCGGGGCGCGGCTCAGCACCATCTTCACCACTTCTAGTTGGTACACAAATACACCGGGTAGGCCCCTGCTCATTTGCAAAGAAAAGCTAAGTGCTGCAGGGTATTTTTAGGAGCTAAGCCTTAAAGGCATTGGAGACTGGAGGCTGGCTATAGACCGGAACACATGGGCGTCTATATATAGACAAATGTCAAAGCCTTCAGGGTCTCTCCGGCACCGTGCAGGACAAGTGAATAACCTTACATCCAGTTATTCAATGAATTGGCTGCCGTCACTTCGAATATGACTAAATGTAAGTACTTCACGTCAAACCTGTGACACCAGGCATCCTCCTCAATGTCTATTTATTCACCTTTCACATCGATGTCACTTATTCGATAGTTGAGACATTTAATTTGATTTGGATGGATACCCACACTGGATCGCCGCAGTCCGATACAGCCTGACAACGCTTTCCCTAATACGCATTGACTACGACACCCGCGCAACCAGAGGGAACCTGGCAGAATACTTTAAACAAAACAGGGCAAATTCAAATGACCCATTCAGAGTCCCACGGGGCAGAGCGGCTACGCAAATCTCCAAGGTTGCTTGGTTTGTGAAGGTCATGACGGCAGAAGGTTTGTGTTTCGTTTGAGGGACCAAACATCTGAATTTTACACAACCCTCCTTGAGGGAAGCTCAAGGAATCATCGAAATGTGTTGCTAAATCTAAGAACATAGATATTTTTTAAAGTAAAGAATATTGGATTATCTCTTCTTGCTGATTTCTTCAGACGGCTGATGACCACATTTCTCCAGTGACCACCCAAAGATCTTAAATTAAATCACTGAATCATTACATCCTCATACTCCCTAAACGTATGTATTGTAATTACTGGTGGATAATTTTTTTTATGTTAAAGAAAAAACACAGAAATATATAACTAATTTAAGAGGACATAGTCCCTTAATGGAACAATAATTTTCAATGTTGCCACAAGACATGAATTAACCATTGTGACAGTACGTTCTTCCGGAAAACATTATTGCTTTCATGTTTCTACATTCAGAGTTCTTCCTCCATACATAAATCATCTAGAGGCCCAGATTGAACCAATAAACCACGGACTAAGGACCAGAAACAACCAGGAATTTAAACAAAAAGCTTTAGTGACTGTAAATTAATTGACTGTATTAATAGTAGCCTACATTACATTCCATCGAGTTAATATTTCAATAAACTGAAGCAGAATAAATAATGAAGCACATTGCCCCACAGATCTGTCCAGACACAACACTGTACTTGGACTGCGACACGTTTCCAGGCAGAATATGGGAAATACACAAAATATGTCAGCTTGACGTTGGGTTAACCTGTGACCTGTTCATTCATGTTTGATTGTGATATGCTATTATACATTTTCTTTGCCGACATGAATAATCAAATATATGACCAGCTTATCAGCATTACTTGAATCAATGTGATGGAAAATCACTTTTGATGCAGAACAAATAAAGAAAATACAGTGTATATCACATAACAATTAATCGGCCGAGGGAACATGGGTCTGCCAAACGGTAAACAGTAAACTTCTCGTACTCAAAGGCCGCCATCTTAGCTACGTAGCAGAAGAGGCGGAGCCAGGTTGAGAACAACGTCAGTGCATTTTCCACATAGCCTGCATTAATTCATTTTGTACTTTTTATAGCTTTTATAGGTTTTTATAGATATAAAAACCTATTATGCGCAAAGAGTTCACCGTTCAGAGCGGGATGTTTATTGTGGGGGGAGGAGCCGCGGTGGCGGTCGCGTTCATCACTTCCGGTTAGCGCACCGCGGAGTATTAGATTTGGAACACACTCACATCTGACAACTCAGCGTACTCAGTGAGTACGGATAGTGTACTAAGGTTGAGTGTACTCAATGAAGTACGGGTATTGGAACACAGCACAGGAGAGGTAGAACCTCCTCCACTGTGAACCGGGTGCGACGGTTCCCTGTGTATTGTGTATTGTATTGGTTATTGTATTGGTTAATGTATTGGTTGTATTGGTTATTGTTGCACTCTTAGGTTATGTGGTTATTGGTTATGGTTTGTTGTTGTGTTTGGTCCCACATGTCTTCTTGTTTTCTAGTTGTTTCTGGGACTGGGGAGCAGTCACACGGTTGATTGGCCAGTGAGAGCAATTGGCGTGATTGGCGTGCACCTGGGCCCGGGTTCCAGCGCCCTATAGGAGCATGCTCCCCCAGTCCCTCCCCCCTTCTTTTGATTCCCTATTCAGCTCTCCAACCATGCACCTCAACAGTTCTGTTGAAACAACACCCACCCACCTAGAATCCACTCATGCATACACACTTTACACTACTGATTTACTGACTTCCACATCCCATACCTTGTATCATGAGTTGGACACTTAATTTGGGTTATTAATAAATACTTTCTTTGTATGGAAACTGTGTCTCCCATGTTTTTTGTTGTGTAGCCTGGCGCCCCTAGGCCAGGGACATAACACCGGCTCATTGAATCCAAGAGGACATTTAAGATATTAAGACTTAAGAGGACATTTAACATATTAATGGGCTTTTTTCTGCAAAAAGAGGATCCACAGCATCGGCCGGAAGACTTTTGTTTGGACGTAGAACCAATCATCTTATTTAGTCGAACATTTCAACAAATCTTTAGTTGTTTTTACTTAGATGCCGCAAATATTGTGGCAATAACTCAAATGGAAAATAACTGAAGGAAATGTAGTTGGGCGGTACGACAGCAGAAATAAGCCCAGCCGTGACCTTCTCCTGAGAGTGCCAGGCGACGACACAAAGGAAGAGCCTGAGAAAAAACCCTCCACTATAACGTCCCCCTGGGTCGGTCCGTATGGATTCAGAAATAGTGACCAGCCAGCAATACAATATTCCACTATAACCTTTTCAATTCCTCTGGCTGATAGTGCACTGTTTTATTTCAATTTTAATTTTGTTTTGTTTCATTCAAATTCAGGCCTTTATTGTAAATAATACAGCAAACAGATTTGATTTTACTAAGAAAAACAACATGTCAAAGGCAACTCCTGCATGTCAATTCAGACCATTTCAGAATTAATGAATAATTTACACACAAGTAATTTATTGTGTGTAAATGGATCATGACATATGTTTGAGTTGTGCTATAAATAAGTGTTTTGTGTGAACGTGATGAAAGGGTGCTGTTGATGTTTGTACTTTATGTGCCTGTGTGTCTATACCACATATTGTGCCCTAGGATAATTGATAATTATCCATCCGTGTTGGTGAACTCACTTAATTCAAACATTACTCGTTTGTATATTCCAGCTTTTCTTTTGAATGGGAAATTAGCCCCAATAAAAGCATAATTTAACACTCTTTGAATGTGTGCCAATTGAAAATGAATTTAGATTATCCATGCTGGTTAAGAAACAAGAATGGCTGGGGGAAAGTACATTGTGCTTAACTATGGCACATGACTCATGTTTACAAATTATTTTTACAAAAATCTTTTGCTCATAATAGCTCAATTGTCAAAATGTGTACCAATTGTAAGTATTTGTTCAGTCAATACAGCATTGTATTCATAATTGTTAAATGCCCGACCACTCACTTGTTCCAGACCAGATGGCTCAGAGAATCATGCCTCGATTGGCAGATTTGAAAATGTTCCAAAGATTCGTCCTCAGCCAGTACTTATCACCGCTCCGACTCGAACGGATGAAAGAGTCTCTGCTCAAGGCCTCGTCACAGCGAGACCTTTTGTGTCCCAGACAGACGCACAAAAAAAATAAATGCCTGAATTATCGCCCGATATTTGTACAGAGGCGGACACAGACCTCGTTCAACTTTTGAAAACAACAACATCAAATCATCGACTATAACGGAAGAGGATTTTCTTTCTTTCTTTGTATAAGACCAGAGTGTCTGTCTCTGTCGGCTTTACTTTCTCTGCAGCGTGCGGTTAGGCGTCTCTAAGGGCCGGTGAATGAGCTGCTTATTAGATAAATGAGGCAACAGATTGAACGTGGTGATGTGTTTGGTTTACAGGTCATTCCCAAAGCACCTCTCTCTCGCTCTCTCTCTCTCGCTCTCTCTCTCTCGCACTCTCTCTCTCTCTCGCTCTCTCTCTCTCGTTCTCTCTCTCTCGCGCGCTCTCTCTCTCTCTCTCGTTCTCTCTCTCTCGCGCTCTCTCTGGCTCTCTCGCCCTCTCCCTCTCTCTACACCATCACTGCCATTGAGGAGCCGGGCAGTTAAGCCATTTGTTGCCAGCCCCAGACGGTGATGGTTCCCCAGAGAGATGATGTGCTCTTGCTTACTGCTCACCATGCCCGGAGACCGGTGGTAGTTGGAAATGATTATTTTTCTGCTCCCTTTGTCGCTTTATTTTCCACTTCCCAGGACGGCTCCGCAGTCAGGGGGATAGCCATTACATCTCATTTGAGTTGCAGTTGTAGTAACAGGATTCCTTCCAATAAAGGGCCCCCTATGTTACTATCGGGTATGAATTGGATTCTTCATTACAAGCTGTTATAAAATCGACCTATTTGTGACATCACAAATGGGAGCTTCCACCCGTAGGTGGGATTGATAGATCAATCCGGGTGCATGTGACGCCACAGTGCGGTGGATGTAATGGATAATTAGACTCCCCGTTCTTCAGTGAAACTTGGAGGACACATTAGGACTTTAAATACCTTTACCCAGCTGACGAGGGTAGTTGGTTTATTTTGATATTCCTCTTCCAGCTATGGAGTGTTAAATCTTTGTACATGGGTTTTTAATATCCTGCCGTCTATATCGCCTTGCTCTTATCAAGGGTTGAGAGAGACTCAGCGAAAAATCTTTTCTAAGGAAATTCCAGATAACGAAATAATGTCTAGGAATGATTGCTGCTCTCCTTTATAATGGGCAAATAACAAGATGTATCGTGACAAAATTAAAAATATCCCTTTCCCACCATACTAGAGTCTGCATTTATCAAAGATCAAGAGATAGCTGGAGAGCGAAGCCTTTGCGCTTAGCTGACACTTTAGCCTATATTGATCTAAGCTGGCAATGCTAACCGCGCTCTATTCATCCTAGCTGGCCAGGGTCCGGGCTGTGCACAGAGCTGTCAATCAGCCATTCAGAGCCTCAGTTGGCCCCGCCCCCGACATAAAGCTAACAAGATCATTTGTCTCCTAAGTCCATTTTGTGTAGAATTAGCAAGGGATTTTCACCGGGGAGCAGTCTTTCATTTAGCTTTTTAAAGACAAGGAATTAAACGTAAAGTTTAATTAAGCTCCATCAATGGGGCTTTCTCCCCTGGCAAGGAGCAGCAATATAAATCTACTTAAGCTCTACCAATTGCCTCTCATTTTTTTTTTTTGAAGGATTCTCTCTTGCATTATTTAATGTAAGCCACATCGACGGTTGTAAAGGATTGGTAAAGGTTAGTAGTTGTTGACATTGTCTATGTCCAGATGTAAATAAGCCATGAACATTACCCAACCCACCCTCTCTCGTGGTGTAAAGGATTCCCAAAATTGAGCGCCAATTCCAACATTTCTTATATTCCAAACAGGGTACAGCAGCTCCCCCTATCTTTGCGTTGTCCATCCTGGGTGAACGCATACAAACTGCCATGGCTAGGTGGCTTTCTCCAGTAGTGCCCATGAGCAAACACATCCACAAGTTTGAGTCTGTGTTAACTCACCACTGGACATGCTTGTGTACTTTAGAGGCATTAACATTTACATTCAGGGCGTTTATCAGACGCTTTTATCCAAAGCGACTTACAATAAGTACATTTGTCATAAGAAGTGTCACAATACATCGCTATCGGTACAGTGAAGATGTTCATAGAACCAAGTGAAGTACTGACAATCATCAACCAACCTATTCCCCGTCTACAGCAGTGATACTAACTACTGTAGAGGATACACAATCTATTCCGGATCTACAGCAGTGATACTAACTCAGTGTTTCCCCTAGGTTTTTTTGTTGGTGGGGTGGTATCGGGGGGGGTGCGCTCGGCGGCTCGTCCGGCTCAAAATGTTTTACATTGAAAATGTACATTCAGTGACTCCTCAAACCTCAAGGTAATGAATAGAACAATTTAATTTAATTAAGACACAACAGAACAACATTAACAAAACAGAAACACTCAAACACTTCATTGAAGGGCTGGGCTGTGCAGGGCTGGGCTGGGCTGTGCGGGGCTGAGCTGGACAGGACAGGTTAGGTAGAGGCTGGGAAGGGAAGGGCCTGCTTGGGCTGGACTGGGCTACGCTTAATGGCACATTGTGCAGCTGTTGTCAGAGCACTTGATTTTCCTTGGCTTTCTGAAAAAGATTTTGAGAGCCTCCTCGTAGGGGAACTCTTGCACTGATGGGCCACTGATTGAAATCTTCATGCACGCCTCAAGATGCTCCCCCTGTAGTCTGTTGCGGAGGTCTGTCTTCACCTGCAAGTAGCAGATGAAAAATACATTACAAATGTATTTTGGCAAACAATCAATGTAAGTGCACACTGTCCTAAATAAACTAAACTTAATTTTACATAATGAGTTGTTTGTTTTTAAATTTAGTAGTAGTCAGAAAGTAAAGGATTCTTACCCTGTTCATGGTGGAGAAATCCCTCTCGCAGTTCACACTGCTGAGGGGTACAGTCAGTGCTATTGCAGCTAGCTTGCACAGGTTGGGGTACAACACTCCAAACTCCTCGTATTTTGAGGTGAGGTCATTCATGATGCCCAGCTGTGTCTTATCCTGAAATCATAAGGCAAGGCATAAGATTACAACATGTGGTTTCATGTTTGTGGACCCAAGCTGAAAGAACAAGCCTAATAAAAAAAGAACTTGATGGGATACCTTGAGTGCACCAGAGACCACATGTTCTCTGAAGGACATCCACTCCTCCACTGCAATGCTGGCATCCACCGAGGGGAAGTGTTCTGCCAGGGTCCTGAGGTGACCATGTGCAGCCTCATGGTCAGGTGATGTTGCTGCCTGTGGCCCGAGAGCACTGAATGATCCAAAGACCTCCAGGTTAGGGAACCGCTCCTCCAACCCACGAATGAGCCCATTCAGGTAGGGGTCCATCACCTGATAAAGCAGGAAGGAATCAAAAAATGTAAACAGAAAAACATCACCAGCGCTTTTAATATATGGCCTGCATACTCATACCTACAACAGAATCACAGCCGTGCAGTATAACATAATTTTCTCATGTGTGTGATATAGATTATTCTTACCTCTGAGCGGAACCTCCTCCAGAAGTGCTCCCTGTCCCCACCCTCTGGTTGGCCCCTTCTGCCCCTCTCCTGTTCCACAGAGATCGAGAACTGACCCAAGCCAGCTGGGTCGTCCAGGCTTTGGTTGAGCCTGGACAAATGTGACCCTGGTGCTTGCTGATCACCAGCATCTCTGATGTGGCCGATGATGGCCAGTGTGACTGGAACCTGAAACATTTCAAATCATATTTTAAAATCAGAACGTGTTACAATTCAATACATTAAAAATATATTTGCTATGTAAAATAGCACAGAATTTACCTGCTCCTTGATCGCCAGGAAGTTCAAATCTTCCTTCTGAAAGATTTTTGACAGGCGTGATAGGTGTGGCAGAACATCTGCCTGCAGATGAAGTGCAGCAATAAACCGGTACGTGGCGAGAAAGGAGTAGAGGCCTTTGGCCGCAGCACATTTCCTCACTTCCACTTCCTCTGCCAGTACATTCAGAACTGCACTTATGTTCTTCTGCAGGTTCTGAATGGCTAGGTGCTGTGAGAGCCATCTGGTGTCCTTCACCTCCTTGACAATGAAATAGAGAACAGTTTAACTGATTAAGTTAACTGATACAGTGGATAATATGCAAACAGACTAGATAGGAGTCATTCACATTTCTCACCTTGACTTTCAAGTCAGTGATGCCAAGCACGGCTGCAGCAGCTGACAAAGCCGCAGAGCGGTTTGCAAATGCAGCTGCTGCAGGTGCTCCTTGAAGGTCTTCATGTATGGGACCTTGTCAGCAGCGTCTTTGCACGCCAGTGCCAGCCGATGGGCAGCACAATGGGTGCAGAGCAGCCCTGGCCAGATCTCAGACAGCTGCTTGGCCACTCCGTTTATTCGGCCTATAAGGAGTAAAACAATTATTATGATGGCAGG
>OMLJ01090404.1:2113-12246 GCA_900302595.1 Gadiculus argenteus
TGCACGTGCACGTGCACAAGCCATGATCCGTCCCTGATCTTAAGTAAGGGCATACTATGCCCTTACTTAGACTACAGGGAATCCCATGCAGTTTGTGAGTGATCCAGCAAAAGCCAAAGCAGGCGTTGACAGCCGACAGACTAGTGAGATTAACTACTAAACATGATCAACGGGTACGTCTTCAGTTGTGAATGTGCAGTTTACTTACGAATACAACCATTACTTCATTTGTGGCTCAATACTTTGTGCAGGCTACGCTACGATTCCCATAAACTGCGCTCAGTAGTATGTCTACGGATATACAAGATTAAAGTTGCATGCAAAGCGAATTTGGAGTGGAGTTTACATAATAGAACAATTACTCACCAGCACGCAGCCGTTCGTGTGGAGACCGATGTTGACTGTAAGTTTTTATTTTTGGTTTCATTATGAACACGCGGTAGTGTCCACCCCATCTAGCCTGCCTCCAGTAGAGCTGGTCGTAAACCATAATGACACAAAAAAACTCCAGGAATGCTGATCCAGCCTGCGCCCAGTAGTTTGAGTAAACCATTGACACAAAACGCTCCAGGAAGAAATGCTGATCAGAAATTACATTTATTTTTCAACGTGCCAATCTTTTTGTAATGATCACATCCAGCATTGAATTGACATAGGATGCAGAGTCCACAGTACTTTTCTTTACCTACGCCACACTTCATTTTACCCCCCATTATTAACCTGTTGCGTTTCTTGATTAACTGATGGCCCGTGACAGACTGACACAAGCTGGAATGAAAACGACCTCTGGTTTGTAAGCCTCAGGTAACTTACCATAAAAATCACAGACAATTTACCAAAGGGGTGTTGCACCAACAATGAGCTTGGGTTGGTGAGGAACAAAAGACCATTCTTGGAGGCAAGGGAAAACACTTAAAAAGGCTGAGGTGTCATAAGGTCACTTGTCAAATCCGGGCTAAGTTTTCCAGAAACGTTCAGCCATTTCTGGCAGATTGTTCCTTCAATTAATTGTGATGAAGGGACAAGCATTGTAATGCTGATTTGAGGGCGTTTTTGGGAAACCCAACACAGTTTTGATTTTGTAGCCTATACCACACATCCTGGCTCCAGTTATTATAGTTAGGGCACACCTATAAAAACACATGTCATTAACAACTGGCACTGAGGTTAAAATAGGCTATTCTAGGGGAAAGAGAAAATACAAAAGGCCAATTCCCTTTCCCCACTTTACATGGGGCCTAATAAACTTGAGGACAGAATGACAGCGATTAATGTCTTTTTTGCTACCGTGTGACCACACGCCAGTAGAAAAGTCTCATTTCATGCAATGAAACATAGATGCACTATAAACAACAAAAGATATCCAGCAGTTGAAATTAAATTGTCACAGTTTTTTCTTCTTCTTCTCACATTCATACACAACA
The DNA here is from genome assembly GCA_900302595.1 of Gadiculus argenteus. Lineage (NCBI taxonomy): Eukaryota > Metazoa > Chordata > Actinopteri > Gadiformes > Gadidae > Gadiculus > Gadiculus argenteus. The sequence continues at coordinate 3,538 of OMLJ01090404.1, forward strand.
GAAGACGCACGCATGCAGGCTAACGTGTTTAAAGATGGTGCAAAAAAACCCCAGCAAAAACACAATGGACTATGCGGGCGATTTTCTTTGCTTTGAGCAGGTTGCCATGAATTGACTTGGCTCTTGTGCAGTTACTACAAATATATCGGGGTTAGTTTTTGGGGTTAGTTGGCAGAAGACACACGTAATGTAAACCCCATGCCCTGTCAAGTAGCTCTAACGCACCGCGGGGACAGGCTTCAAACATCAAGATACATAAAGTGCTTCTGAAAATATATAAATAAATAACAACTAAATACAAAAGAAAAATGTAAAAAGGAGGTATCAAAACATTGAGCGCGCATGGTTCTTGATGGGATGCGGGATGCGGGATCCGGCTAGATTCCGGGCTAGATTCCGAGGGGACACATAAAGGGGGTTGCAACATGTTCGTATCAAAACAAGCAGGCCATATACATATGAACTAAAGAGCGGGGGGCGAGGGGTCTGAGACGAGGCCAGGCAGGCGGGCGTGGGCTGTGGCTCAACCCAGGATGAGGCTGGACTTCCCTCCCGGGGGGTTCCTGCGGACGGACGCGGCTCCGGCGGCGGCCGCTTCTGCCAGCGGGGGCTCCTCCTTGGGTGGCTCCGAGATGGCCTCGGGTTCTGTGCTGTGGACTGCACAGCACACAAGCACAACCGGGGTCCTTAACCTGCGTGCATGCAGCCGCTCGCCGTGGACAGAGCGACCACGGTACTCTCAGATTGAGGGATTGAGGCAGTTTAATGCTAATAGGATGCTAGGCAGTGATTCTCTGGAAAGTACCGGGAAGACCTGATGATGGCAGGCCGTAGCGAAATCACTTTATGGTTTCCAATGTGCTGATAACGTAGTGGGATGTCTTCGCCGATTGCCATATCGTAACGTATTGCCATATCGTAAAATGATCTACTCAAACCTAAGATATCAGATAAGATAAGTCAGCCTATCAGCAGACTGAACTCTGCACAACATTTGACCGGTGTACACGTCACAACGCAGCTTTTCATTGACATTACACCTTTGACCTGTGAGCCCGCCAGGACACCGTAACTCTCAGGTGAGGATAGTCGGGTCCATGTCCCATTGGGATCAGATGTGCCAGGTTGCATACGAAGGTGGTCCCAGTACGTACCAAGTCCTGAGTTACCACTAGTTTGCTTCAAAATAGCAGGACCGGAGAGGACATCGATTTGCATGGCACAAGTTGCTTCAAAGTATCCTATATAGAAACATGCAGCCGCCAGCCAGGTTCTGCACAGTGCACACAGGTGCCACCTTCCTAGCCACTCCTACAATAATCTAATAAATATTTGATTTGGGACTTTTTTTTTTTTCTGCTAAGGGGAAGGTGGAAATATTGTGTAACTAGCATGAACAACTAGTTTGAGTGGTGCAACCCGTTCTGATTATGTAATGTGTCTGTTAGTGTTAACACTTACTTTAACACTAGACTACGTTTTAACCTATTCCAGAAAAATAAAGACAATTTAAAACACGCCCGATTAAACCAACCACAGGTGAAAACACAAATTTCAATTAGGTAAAAAGAAATACAAATATAATAAAAAAATTACCTGCATCACCAACATTATTCTCCACATCCTACAACAGAGACAATACTTTAGTTTTCAGATTGTTTAAACATACAACATGCTCAACAGCCCTCACACATTAGAGGTTCCATTCAACAGAGCAGAGTTGAACCCAGATTGAAAGAGTGCATATGTGATTGAGGTCATTGTATTTTAGCCCAGACATTTATAACAGAAGTAGATTTGGAAAGCTGCTGCTGTTGGACCACCATGTGCTGTTTTAATTAAGTCCCAGGCCTGATTACCAAAAGCTGATTATGTATCATATTACAGAAGAGTTGGTCATTTTCACTTCCCCTCAGGGAAGGTCACCCTGTCCCCAGTGGTTGAATACATTATACATTCACAACCATGATACATTCACAACCAGCTACTTGTGTTCATGACTGTACCATGCTGGCTGGATCTGCAGCGTGGTTGGCGTTGTGGTTCAGTCCTCTTCTGAATGGGGCAGAGGACTCACCACACAGAACTCCCGTGGGCTTGCCCCCTGTGGGAGGGAGGCAGGGTGCATGGTTAGAAAGGGCAACAGGAACCCTGGGAACATAATTGTGATTTAATGTCACCCAAAATCAAAGTCTGTATTGTATAACTAGACCACAAATACAATCTATTGCGTCACTGGAAAAACCTACACAAGGCTTAAAGCTGTTTGTCGTTCTACTAGATCGAATACTGGGCTACTGAGGGCTGATTGTGTAGTGTAGTTTCATTATGCATTGCGAAAACATTTATTCTCAAATGCTGCTGACTTATCAGAAAAACAACTATAAACCTGGGGTCATGTTAACAGCAGCAGACTTTGACCACACAGAGGCATGTCTGCAAGCTAAGGAGTGATAAGCATTTATTTATTTGGATAACAGGTGCTTATAACAGGATATGAGACGATTTTACAATGTTGTTTCTCTCAGCAGTCCTATTAACAAAGAATCATTACATCATCATGGGATTTCCAGCCTTTTGTTGACCTTCCATGTACCGGTTTTTTTCGACAATGCCACTTGGTGGCCATTGTCTATGGACAATCATGAGCTACCTTGGGCCAAGAACAACTCCCAAAAAGTCTATATTGTAGTTATGAAAGTAAATTCTAAAGCGAAAGTAAAAATAAAATGTAGTTAACCGGGTTTGGCAGCTGCCTAGGTGGCGTTTCACAGCTGCCGAGGTGGAGTTTGGCAGCTACCTAGGGGTCGCGGTTAGCACTGGCATTGCTACAGTCACCATCTCAGATAAGGCATAGTGGTGCGTAGTGGCATCGATTATTGCTGCGTCTTGGAGACCCTACGAGTATCACCACGACAACTCATATGCTGCCATTCACAGCCTTTCATAGGTCAGCGGGGAGGAGAACCAAGAGATTGCCAACCACGGCGTCAGAAGCGCTACATCTGACTGGCAGTGTGATTCAAGATTGTGGGCCTGTTTCTGGGGATCACGAAGAGGACAGCATGGGGCGTCTTCTTCATTTTAGGCAGGATAATACCAACGATTCGGCCATGCTCGACTCTCCATCTGGGTTTTCTTCAATACCCACTATAAGGGGTAAGGACCCCATTAGTCATTCCCAACGTTATATTCGGCCTTGATGTTGGAAATTTGTCCAAAACAAATCTGGCTGAAATGTTGTAGTCTGATCCAAGCATTAAAGTTTGAGGCCAGATTAGGGCCTCAAACTTCTATGGATTGTTTATCTCATCAATTGATTTATATTTGACTGTTGATCAGCAGTTAACAGAGCCCAAGGGGAAACATTTTCACTTGAAATTGTTGACTTGCTAAATACTTCTTTCTTTCTACTAGCCTACTTCATTCTCAATCCATTTCTCATAAAGGCCTTCAGTTTCTAATGAATGGAGGCTTGGGAAAATTGAGGAAATGACAATTGCGGGGGATACAATAGAGAACATTGGCCAATCCCAGCTGTGCTGGCAAATGTGCATATGCTTTACGAGCCAATGCTTTCCTGCTGGGAGAGGGACATGCCAAATGCAGGCCATGGTATTTCTTATAAACGGTAACATCTTATCTTAAATAAAATTATTGTGTTAGTGAATATAATGTACCGGTATATATTTTGAAACTTGAAAAAGAAACTTTGTTTTTGTTCAATAAATTCTATTCGGCGTCTGAACAACAGTGTGCGGTTTTCCTCAGCCTGTCTCTAGTGGATATAATCTATCAGCTTGTTCACTGCAAACATTTGAAATTATTAATAAGAAACTGTCTTTTTTTTGTACAATCAGTGCAATACAGTTTTTCTGTTCTTCCAAAATGAGAAAATAATGGAAATAAACTAACTCTGCTGATTATGCGGTGGCATTTTATTTGTGTCTAATCCCTCTTCTGGAACTCAATGAAGGAGAGTGACACACATTCACAGACACACAAAGGTCACAGACACACGTAGAAGGGGTACCGGGTGGGTTGTTCCTTCGATGGGCATAGGGGTCCTCCGGCTCAGCAAACACACTGGAGGCCATCTTATTTTTCCGTACAGGAGGTTTGTCCTCATCTGTGCCGAAAGAAATGTTTGACGCGCCACCTGGAGGGTTTGACACTCTGGAGATGGAGACAGGGAGACAATCAGAGAGAAAGGCACACGATGCGGGGGTCATTAAGGTAAGCTTGGTTGTATAAGAGCAGTTGTACATATTTATCAAGCTAATTTCCGTCCAACAAGTTCATGTACAGTAAAAGATGTAACCAATCAAATCTCTCCTCAGCTGGCTAAGAGGAACACAGGCCTAAGAAACTCAAAAGTAGGCTCCTTGCGGCTCCTGCTGTTCAAATGAGGAACAGCACTACTGCTTGGACAGTAGCATATATTTTGTCTCTAGTTGCCTGCCATTATCCGTGTTGTGCTGGCCTTTCCATAGCAGTACTTCAGTGTCAGAAATGTATTGAGTATTATTTATGTACTTGTACTCATTTACTTTTTGGGAAATGGTATGGTGGGTGTATATTAATGTTATCATTCCCGCATTACATTATCTTCGCTTCAGTCATAAAACAATGCCAATGCAGGCTTATATTTTTCGAGAAAAATGTGTCCGTCGTATGGTTCATAATCTCAATGTACACTTTGTCACATAGGGTGGGAGAATAAGTAACTTCTTTATTTGACAAAACTAATGGCTGCAGGGATTGAAAATGTACATCATAGCAGGTGTATCCTCATTAAGGGGTAATTCAACAGGTTGTAGTTTAAATATGCAAGTTCACATAACATGCAAATAATATAAGACAGCAAAATGATCAGACCTAGGATCAACCACCTGTGGTTCCCAAGTGCAGACTCAAGTAAACTATCCCATCCCCAGAGAAATTGATAGCACATCACAGGTCATTCATATGGACATATGATCCAAATTTTAAGACAACATTTTGTGTCAGGGGCATTATCTGTAACGCACTAGTCATATACAGCAGCAGGAATGCTGAAGTGCAGTATTTTTTGAAGATTTATGATGGTGAGAAACGGTTGCTAGCTCAATCTCAATCTGGTGGTACACACAGCAGATCCACTCATTGAGAGTGGATCTACAAATATTGGGACCAACAACAACTTAATATAAAATATATATATATATATATCCCCCTACTCTGTACTCAGGATCATACAGAGAAAGCCCAACCCAAGAACCTCAACCTGCCTCAACTGAGGGCTCTGCCATTTTTGTGCACCTTTTTGAATACAGTCCCTGCAAACGTATCCCATGCACGGATTGGAGGGGGAATACCTGCTCTACATGTGCAGACAATAGTACAAAAACGTACACGGATCCCTTTTTCCTCAGGAATGTAAATGGGTGACAAATCTACATTGATGACGAGGTACAGGTACAACAATCAATAACCAATAATCAGCCCAAACAAACGCCTATATATATCCCAACGGGATGCACGTGAATTAATAAATCCACCTTATGTGTTTTATAGTGCAAACACCGTATCGGGTGTATGTGATTCTAACATGATTATCAATGCAATAGTGGTCTAGTAGTGGTCGCCACAACAACTGATTTGAAATCCACAGGGGCCCCACCCAACAATACAACCACTGTTAGCAGGGGCTAGCTGCAGACCCTGCACATCTATAGGGATGGGACGAGATGATGGAGACCACCATCACAAAGGTGGGCTCCGTATGCATGCAAATGCAGATGGTTTAATACGCGTTTTGCATCAGGACGGTAAAGCAAACGCAACGATAAGTGTGCAACTTGCATGTGCATGATGCCCCACAAAGAGGAGAGAGCGTGGAGGCGGGTGGCCCTCCATGCTGGTGCAAGCTTTCCACCCAGCATCCCGGACTGCAGACGATTTAACAACGCGGTTTTTTAGCGATAGCAACGGCCTGCAAGTCACGAGAATACGGTTTCAAAAAGCCCTCGATGAGCACCCGTCCCGAACATGTCCCGTGCCACAATAACGTTATACCTGGAGCTGCTTTTGGTACCGGCTTCCAACCCTTGAAATGTCGTGGTCGTCGTCATTCTGTCGTGATTTTTTTTTTTTTTTTTTAATAGAGCTCTGAGACTGAAGAGATAAATTAACCGTGATTTAAATTTTCATAACGCGCCTTTCATTATCTACACTGGCAGACGGCGGTGAAAACGCAATCAACCTGCTGCGTAGTCTGGCTTCTCTCTCTGGCAAAGGACAACGTGGAGAGGGCGTTGAGTTGAGTCCCGCCCACCAGAACGCGGTGAGGCGAGTTGATTGGACGCTGCTGCCTCAAGCGTGGCGCTGATTGGATTGTTTATTTGAGGTCTAATGACAGTTTAGCCAGGTTTAGCGGCGAATGCTTTAAAAGCCACAGATAAGAATGCTGACATCAAGGGACTGATGTACCATTTATTATAATTACATGGAAGGCATAACAATTATTTAATATTGGTAGTATAAAATAGACAAGATTTAGGAAATTGATAAATTATATAATTACTCCATTTATGTTTAATGCAGTGGCATGCAGGATGAGCATGCTCAAGACAAAACATAAATAAACACAAACAAGTAATTTTATTAAAAAAAATCAGTTTATTCCAATTGTACATTTTTTTAAACAACCACCAATGTGAGTAAATTGAAACGCAGGCATATAGAACAGCAACACCATCATTAAATTTAACCAACAGCTATATGGCATGAGTAATAGTGTTAAAAAAAAATCTAGGAAAATGTCTATGCTTTATGTTGTCACCAAGAAATTTGTTTTTTTAGATGTTCAGCACATGACATTGAATGCAGCTTACAAGTTGTGCACTATCCACTATCATTACAAATATCACAATAATAAAAATGTATCCACCCCCGTGTTGCAGCCTATGAGCATCTGTGACAGGATTCCAACACGTGGTCATGGAAAAGCTGGTCATGGAGATTTAAAGACAAAAGGAAGAGGCATTTAAAAAAAAAAAAGGAAATGCAGGCATGGGTGTTTGTTGAGGGGGGGAAAGTCTTTAAATAGAAGAGCCTCCCGTTTGCTGTTGGAATACATCGATTGTGTCCTCATCCTCCATTTCAAGCTGAAAAAAAAAGATGGAGTGAATACAAGAAGAATGATTTAGTTTAAAAGCAGTTGTAGAACGATGTTATTTAAATTAGTCTACAACGAGCACCAAGACAACTTTTCACTAGCATACCTATCCAACTAAGACACACTTGACAGAATACAAACCATGTTGCCCTTTCTACTAGTATTTGGCTGTATAATCAACATCTAAAAGCAGTAGGAGTAAAAAGTAGAGTAGTATAATCTCACTGACGCCAAAAGTCTGTTGCTTTTAGTACAAACAAAGGTGATGCTCATAACAATTACTTTATGTCTGCTACTTTGTACCAGGGTACAGGATTAAACTAGTGCAGAGAAGTCTGCTCCCCGTGCCCTGGTACATAGAAGTAACAGACAGACTGTCTTTGACCTACCTTTGGTCTTGTGAAAATGGTCTAGAAACCAGACAGACAATAATGTACTTTCTATAAGTCTCCCTGGATGCCATTGCAGCGCTGTGCAATGAGTTTAACATATATCGAAATAAAGAAAAAACACATAAGACAAATTTGGATGCTTGACTATAGCAATCTACAAATGGAGGCGGTCATTGTAATGTACAAGCCCCATAATTGAGTGTGCCACTGGCGCAAATGCTGGTAAAAATCAGATGACCCGAGCAAAGCGCTTCACCAGCATCAGGGCAAGCATGCCCATTATAGACTAAACAGTATAAGATCACCAACATGGCCAAACCACAACATTCATTACAAGTTAAACCAGCCCATCAGAGGATGACTTCTACACGGTACACATACCTGTGAAGGTGTATCTGTCTCATTTATGGGCTGGCCATCAAATCGAAACCGTATTTGTCGCAATGACAGCCCCTGTATGGAAAAAAGAAATGTGAATAAATCCATTATCAGAAGCAAACTCCTTGCAAATTACTTCAATTCAAACTTAGCAGTCAGGAGCATAAAGTAAAACTTCTCACCAATGACTAAGTTACAATAGCAAAAATGTGCAAATGCAACACACAATGGTTAATTGACAGATTAAAGACAAACAGATCTTGATACCTGACGTTCACAATAAGCCTTCATCAGTTTATTTAAAGGCGTGTGCCTTTTGATCTTGAACTGAACCACAGAGCCGTCCTGTCCAGCTACTTTCAGGTTGATGTGCTCATTGTTCTCGGTCTTCACTCCCTCCTGCGGTAAACAACACAGGCTTAACGTTAGGCATGGCATGAGTCTTAATTGCTAACAGAACAAAGTGTAAGTCTAGTCGAAAACATCCAAGCAGGTCAAAGTATGAATAAAGTGCATAACTGCGTCGGAATTGATCAAATCCCAGGAAAACCGCAAAAAAGGGACCGTACAGTGAACGTAACGATCGCTCCCCGGACTGGGAGGATGGCAGCAGGGTTGCCAGATTAGGCCAGACTTCCCGTCCAATCTGGCAACCCTAGATGCAGCGCGCTGCATCTAGGGTTGCCAGATTGACGGGAAGTCTGGCCTAATCTGGCAACCCTGCTGCCATCCTCCCAGTCCGGGGAGCGATCGTTACGTTCACTGTACGGTCCCTTTTTT
>OMLJ01090415.1:0-11432 GCA_900302595.1 Gadiculus argenteus
CTGAGTCAGCTTACCTAGATCCAGAAACACCGGTCTATGTTGACTGAGTCAGCTTACCTAGATCCAGACACACCGGTCTTTGTGGACTGAGCCAGCTTACCTAGATCCAGATACACCGGTCTTTGTGGACTGAGCCAGCTTACCTAGATCCAGAAACACCGGTCTTTGTGGACTGAGCCAGCTTACCTAGATCCAGATACACCGGTCTTTGTGGACTGAGCCAGCTTACCTAGATCCAGATACACCGGTCTATGTGGACTGAGCCAGCTTACCTAGATCCAGATACACGGGTGGTCTTTCGTGCAGCAGAGGCGGTCCTTCTTCCCATCGACTCTGTGCGCATGCTGCCGGCTCCAGGGCAGCGGGACAAACCGACAGAAGCGGTGCGGCCATTTCTCCGGGTAGGGGACGGGCTGGACACCCGGACCTGGTAGGATGAGCTGGAGCTGTCCTCGAAGTGACGGCGGTAGGACGAGATCCTTTCCGGACTGTGACTCATGGTGGTGGTGGTTGTACCGTTCAGACCTTTGTTCACAATATGGAATGTTGGCGGATTTGTTCACTTTCAGATTTTGAACTTTAGTCTTCCTCTTTAGAATCTAGGCGGACCTCATCCCAAGCTTTTATAGTGTCCAACAAGGCCGGGCCCAGCGGCTTTCACCCAGGGCAGCTCGGAACATGACCCGGTGCGTGTGGAATCTCTAACCTCTGCAGCAACTCGACCTGCCATTCAGATATCTAACAGCTACCCGTGATGATCTTGTGTTAAGATTGATGAACGCAAACATTTTGGGATATGGTATAGGGTCTGCTTTTCTTTATTTGAGGTATTATGCCTGAACTCTGCTTCCCATTTTATCTTTTTTACAAGCACAATACAACCAAAACAGGGTATGACCGGAGTTGTAGTTCTCCTCTGTTTGTAAGTGTATCCACAATCCCTGGGAGGCAGACCGGGTGCAGTTAGTTGCTATGACGTGACCTGATCTGATTAGAACCTTAATTGCCTCTTCAGCACTAAAGTCAGTATCTGCTGAAAAGCCCACTGTCAGTGAGGACAAAGAACCCTGGCAAGATTTGACAAGAATTAGTACTCATTAGTCCTTTTAAAAACAAGAAAAAAAGCATGTACAAAGAACTAAACTGCCTCATTGTGGGAAATTAATGAATGGTTGTGGGGTAGGTTGGAGGGTGATTCTGGAGTTTCACAGTTGAAAGGGATAGGAGAGACATTTTTGGACCGGTCTCTCAAGAGAGCTACTCTAATTGACACCCACATGACCACTAACAGGTCAGTTAATCCAGCTATCTATACATAGGCTTATGTCGATCAGAATGTACTTCCAACACGCAAGGAGACGGAGACGCAGATACGTGTTGTTGTCGTTTTCTCCCTTTGACCTCACTTCTTGCATCAGGGTGCCACTCATGAGAAGCCTCAATGTTTCAGGGACGTGAACTGCATTTACCACTCGCCAGCTATTTCCAAATGACATCATTGACTATTATTACTTCCCAATACATCATCCTTTCAAATGCATATTTTCTCCACGATATTCTCCTTTTTGACAATATATTAATGGATGTATCGTTAATGTAAGACCAATCCTACCTACTCCTCAATCACCTATATTAAATATGAGACAATTATAATAACCAATTCTATATACCTGATAAGACGTATAGACGTCACTAAAAACAACATATAATCGGTCTCGTGGCCTTAATTCACCTAGCAGCATATATGATCATGTTGTTACAGTGCTTTAGTCTAGTAACAAACAAAGTAACGTGTGTGTGTGTATACACGTCAGTTGCTTCAATTAGAAAGAGACCTGTCATATTCCCATGGAGGATGACCTAATCACCTGGAATTGTTTATTGCAAGTCAGTGGCAAATTCATACTGAGATGCAGTCTATAAGGAATGGCTATTGAATTCAATAAATCATGATAGTCAAACGCTTCTCAAACAACCAAACAACACATTTGTTTGTATGTTTTATTCAGTTGAAGTCACCCTAGTAAATACATTTGACTGTTTATTAAAAAATAATTTAGCCATTAAAACCAAACCATCCATCCAATTGATTTTGTTGTATTGAATCATATTGGCAGCAAGGAATTTGCTAATAATTACATATAGTACTAGTACTGTTAACTTAAAATGCTGAATCAAAATTTCCCATTGATGATTTCAGATAAACTCTACCGCTTTAGGCATTTGCATAGATTCACTGAAAATGGCAGTTGCTGGTTAAGAATGAATGCTTAAATATAGATATATAAAAACAGAAACAATAGCTGTAATAATCACCAACCTGTGTACTTGTAGATTTTTATACCAAACCATTACAGTTTGTAAAGTATTGCTTTTTGAGTGTTTTTATTAACACTTTCATTTTCAAACGTAGAAATAAATATGAGACAAAGGAGCTAGCAGTCCGCATTGTCAAAAGTTTCAACAACTGATCATGAACCCTCTGGTCTGAAGATTCAGATAGTTAAAAAAAAAAAAGAAAAGATAATAAATTATTAAATCAAATAAGTTATTGCAAGCAAATAATGAATTTGCCAAATATGCTTTCATTTTCAGTATTGAGGCACCAGCATATAGACTGATTGATGGAGTGATGTATTCAGTCATATTCAAACAGGATTTTCGTGGCATTTTAAGCAGAATTTAGAGTCACTGAGATGCGCTGTTCATGAAGTGCCCGGACAGTCCACGCACGGCCATGGACATTCATAGTCACATTAAACCTTAACATTGGTGGGCGATGCGTGAAAGATCGCCATGTGAACTCTGCAGTTCACACACTATCAATTAGGTTTAAGCTGCTCATTTTGTGCCCATTCTTGCCATCCACCAGGGTAATGCAGAACACTAAAAAAAGAAAGAAAGAAAGAAAGAAAGAAAATAAGTTAGTACATCAGTTATTAACATTTTCTTACCATAAGAGATTATCAGAGATCACAAAGTGTTGAATTCTCATTTTGGGAGTTACATTTATTGTGTTATCCGATTGTATTCAGTGGCCAAAATTTGCTTTTACAAATTATATATATACACACACCGGCCAAAGGGTCAATTCTATCTTCCAATGGCTGTTGGAAGGGTTAATGTATGGACCTTGATTCCAATAAAGCTGTAATTTGAGTCATGTAGACTGCACTCACTCTTTGTATCCCAGCAGTACAGCCGCGTTTAGCGCCGTCTTGCTCCTGATGCCAGCAAGGCAGGAGAAGACGATCTTATCAGATGGCTGTGGCATATCCCCTCCATACTTCTCCTTGAAGTCTTCAGGGTTAAGTTGGAGGGCGGCATCTACTTGGGCCACTGTGGAGAACATGAATCCCATATAAACAAAGGAGTACTTCTAGACATCTAGTACAGTCTTTACGTCTTATATTGATCTAAGAATGTAAGTAGCATGGTAATAATCCCCAACGTAACCCACCTACGTAGAAACAACCTTCCTAGAACCAAAACAACTGACTGTAATATATAAACCCACTGTAGGTATATACTGTAACTGACTGCAGCATCATACATTTGTTTGACCAATATATACACTCACGAGGAACGTTAATGGACCCTGGGATGGTGCCATACTCCCTAAGCTCCCATGGCTCCCGGACATCTATGACCACAGCAGTCCGACCAGCAAGATCCTGTTTGAGCTGATCGTAGCTCACATCTGTGCTTGGCGTGGAGCTCAAATTGCGTGCGGACCATTTAATAGGCAACACATCTGGGGTTAAACAGAGGTTGTCAGTCAAACATTAATTCCCAGTTTAAAAAACGACAACAACAGGTACCAGATTACAAACGGTAGGAGAAGTTTTCTTGGAAATGTACCTGAAATAGAGGGACGAGTGTTAGGAAGGCTGCCCAGTGGTCGTGTTGAGAGACAGGCAACATGAACGCCCTCGTTGTTCAACAACAACAACCTTGGTATTACACCCGCGTATCTCCAACAACTCCTGAGAGCCATGAAATCAATAAAAAAATCCGAAATATGTAGAAATGTGTACTGCTTTCCCTCAAACTATAAAGACTTACGTGAACAACACTAGTATTGCACCGAATCAGGCGTCACACAAACTACCTTGTGCGCATGCGTTGAACTACGGTTAGGTGAAGGGCAAAAAAACCAACTCCGTATTACACAGAAATGTAATCAATTTAATTTGTACATAAATACAAAAAAGCAACATAGCGCTGTTACAACACTCTGCGTAGTGATGTGGTTTTTTGTGGGTGCGTAGGATGCAAGCCGCTTATATTGGGCTAAAGAAACACTAGAATAAATTGCGATACTTTCGCTTTAAAGGCCAAGCGGGCCACCGTACAGCGTTACATGTTGTTGACAGTCTGGACCACGTGACTGGATGGCCCCAGCTCGAGCCGCCCGGAACAGTGTCGTAAATTCCAGAACCAACCAAAGTGTGGTCAATAAAACAGCTTTTTGTGAGGATACCATCTGAATGCACCATCTAAACACCAGCATTTTAATGTTTAACACTTGATGAACGCAGTGGGTTGTCTCTGGCAAACCTTGAGCTAGCGTGTTGCTACTAGCAAGAAAGTATTGGAAACTAAATACTTATCTTGTATTGGCCCATAACACACAGCAAGAGTAAAGGGGTGAGTTGACAATGAGTTATCAATGACAAATGTGTTTGATTCAATATTTAACTCGGGACAGTCGATGCCTGTCCGCTTTCCAGAAGTTAATGCGGATACATGAGGCCTTTCCTTGTGTCATGTGTCCTGCTCCCTATGTCCTACTAGCTTCAATAGATCACTTACCATCCTTGATCACTGCCCACTGTCAACCTCTCGGCTGCACATCAACCAACATTAGGATATGAAACGTGCATTTACCAAACCATTTGGCATTTCGCTAGTTTCAGTTGTATATTGTTGACGGTTCTTGACTGTGGTGTTAGGTCTAGAATGAGCCGAGTATAAATCCTCGTACTCCCAGCTCCAGATGCGGCTGAATGAGTCTTAAGTTGTAGAATTGCATCATGTATAAATCCCCGTACTCCCAGCTCCAGATGCGGCTAAAGGACCCGTTCTCCCTGAGAGCCGCCGACATGACCAAGCGGACTAATCGACCCAGGAAGCCTCGGGATGAGGAGTCATCGGATGAAGTCAGCGGTATGGTCAGCAAAGAAGTGTGGATTGTGATATTTATGTCACTTCGTGTGGTAACTTTAATGTACTACGAGCCTTGGGGGAATTGCTGTGAATGTATTTTTTACACATTGATGGGTTTGATACAACATCCTTGTCAGGTTAAAATGCAGCATAATGCAAAAAATATATATACCCTTCATGATACTGCCATGTCCTTATTGTAACTTATATTCATCATATTGCATTGAGGACTCATTTCCTTCAAAAACTTGGATGTAACATAAATTAAAGTAGTGAATGGGTTAGTGCAGTAATATTTGTAACAGAAATTCTGCTAAATAACATACCTGTTTGGTTTGTGTCTGTGGTATTTTAACAGCCACTATGCAATATTTCCTTATTTGCCTTTTGTCCCCTGTAAGCACTGCTTACACATTTTTTAGTTCCTTTTTTCATCAGATTTGTGCCAACATGATGACTATATGTAATTGACGAAACCTTCTTCACTAAGAACTTTGGCTTACCTTGTGACGAAAGTTCAATGAAAATGTTAGTGGAAATTAATGTGTTGATGCAAATCTTTGTAAATTAACCTGATCCTTAGGTTTGACCTGCCAGCATGTGAGCAAGGCAGTAGACCTGAGCTCAGTGAAGAAGATGGTGAGCACTAGCATGTGGTCAGTGTGCTCTGACTGCCTCAGAGAGAGAGCCATGATCGATGGGGAGCCTGCATGTTCCCATGACATCCTGGTCTGCCTCAAGTGTGGATTTCAGGTAAAATAATGCTCCTTACTAAAAATAAATACAAAATAGCATTGCAAAAAATATTATAATACACAACAACAGAATATGAATGCAATTTATTTTTTATTGAAATTCACAGCAGACATTGTAGTTGATCTGTTTTCCATACTTTGTTCATTTCACCTTCAGGGCTGTAACCAGTCAGAGACCCAGCACTCTACCAAGCATCACCAAGCCCTCCACTCAGAGTCCCACTGCATCACCATCAGTCTGAGCACCTGGAAGGCCTGGTAAGAAGAAGCCTTGCTTAAAACATGATCTGAAAGATTTTAGGGAGGAACTCACATGACATTTCTTGACCAAGGCAGATATTCATAGACTAAGATAGGCTGATAGTGGTTATCATTTTCCCATACAACCCAACATGCACTGGATTTGTTTTTAATTAAAGGCATGGTATATAATTTCTGGGCTCTTAATCTAACCAATAACCAAAGAAGCAGTTTACTGATGTTGTGAAGTAGCGTGAGCCATTGACTTGGCTGTGTTTGCCAGCATTGCCACTGAAAATCATTGTTTTATTGACGTTTAGTTTACCTTTATTCACGTTATGTAATTTAATTCTAATTGAATCGCTGCAAGTAACAAAACATCAACTTGTTAACTTACCATTGGATCAGTCGACTACCCAAACAGCTGTAGATAATGTAATGTGGCTGAATCACTCGCAGGTACCCCAGTGTTATCTGTGTTAATACATATCAGACTATGAGCTTCATGATTGATCCTGGTGATCACACACCAGGATCAATCTGGGCGTTTTATAAAGCAATTCCTCAATTCATATTATCTGCACATTAATATGGTCTTCACATGATAAATGGAAGCAAGCTAGCCTTTATTTTCACATTTTCCCTTCACTCTCAGCCCGCTGGCATATTTTATTTTGTAACTTTTTAAAATATGAGTGCAGAAGTAGAACATTTTGGTTTAATATTGAATGATTCCTTTGTGTTTGACTCATGGGTACCTCTCTGGCTTTGTTTGGGGCTTCGTCATTTAAACAGGTGTTTTGAATGCAATGAAGAGCTCTCCACTCACTGTAACAAGAAAGCTTTGGCTCAGACCCTGGACTTTCTACAAAAGCACTCTGTCAAGGCAACATCAGGTACTGTACATAGTTTTTTGGTGGCGTTCACACACGCACACAATACATTTTGTAGTCAAACCCATCTACAAGGTAAGTTTAGTATTTTTAAATATTAGACCTTCAAATCGGATAACGTTTAAGCTACAATTGGATGGGTCTCTGTCAATTGTCAATATATTCTATATATTGACAAATATTTACAAATAATATATTATGTTCATAAAGTATTTATGAACATAATAATATATTATGTATTATTTGTCAATATTTGTATATCATATTGTCCAGAGTGATCACCTATACAAAAACAATTACATGTATGTGATGTTCACATACTCCCCCTGGTGGGGAAAGTGAATACCCCCTTTCTTTTCATTTGTGCCCCTAATGTTGTCTTATAGGAACATCTCAGGTGTGCATTGTAAGACTATTGCGTTATATGATCATTGTTCTGTATGTCTCTGCTAGTATCCTGTAGTACAATGGGTGAATTTCTCTTCTTGGATCTTATGGTTCAACACTCTCAAGTCTTTCAAATCATGTTTTGTTTGGCTTTTTAGAGTATCACAACATAATAACTGAGAAAAGACCCTAAAAAATGTTGTAAGATTGGATTGCATATTTTTTGCATGTTTAACTTCCATATGCAGCTTCATTGACAGTACCCTGGCGGTGTATTGTCAGCCTTGCTGCCTTTTACCTTATTCTTGCCACCTGAACCCTCTTTACCCCATCCCACCCAGTCATCTAGCAGATGCCCTTGGCCACCCAAGGCCCTCCACCCCCAGGCCCTGCTCTCCATCCTGTTTTTGTGTTGGCACCTTGTCCTTCTGGTCTATGCCGGCATGTCATGCCCCCTTAGGTCTGATCACTGTGCTCAGTCTGCTTTATGCATCCGTGTCGAGCTATCTTTTCCCTGGATGGAAACGGTGTTCTGTCCCAGGCCTGACCAGGTCTTGGTCACCTATCAGTCGCACAGCGAGGCTGTAGAGTAGCTGTGACCCCCCCCCTCTTCTCTTCCTCTCTGCATGGCTGCACTCATTAGAGGAATTAGGCGCTTGAGTGCGGCGCTTCGCGGCTGGGTTCCCTGAAGAACGAGAGCAGCTGTGGCAGGGATCAGCCACACTGCTCTGTAGCTCTTCGTCTCTTTCTGGCCTTCCATCGCTGTCTGCTTTCCCCTTCCTCCCTCTGCTTCCTCCCTCTGCTTTGTCCATCTCTCTGTTCTCTTGTGTGGCTCACCACCCCTGGGCCCGTGTGCTGCACTTGTGGGAGCTCCGGTTTCTCAACAAGTAGAAGGGGACGGAGACTAACAGCTGGAGTAGGCACATACATACATACATACATACATACATATATAAACTATATATAAACTATATATAGTTTATTTTAAATATTCACAGTCCAACTGTGAATATTATATATATATATATTTTTTTTAATATACAAAATATACAAATTTACCACAGGAATTTGAGTTGCATTATTTTATTGTAACTGGCCTAGATAGGGGTTAGTTAATGGGAACTCAAATGGGAGAATATACAACACATTTATATGAACATAAAGATGGGCTATTAATTCCACCCATGTTCCATGTGCTGTAATCTTTATTCTCTGTGATCTTGCCGCAACAGTGAAGCTGTATATAATTATTCCCCATAGCTCGAGACGTTTGTAGGTTTTTTTGTTTATATTTTTCTGTACCCTATTGTTCAGATATTCCGGAGGTTAGGCCAACAGAGAACTGCTTGCTGGAGCCACTGTCTGTTGGCTTGGCCAGTCACTATCCATGCCATTCCCTGTTTACCACTTTAAGTCACTCAAAAGTCACATTTTCGGCTGTTTGATTATACCATACCGGCCGATGCCGGCAAACTGGGTGAAGAAGCGGCTGACCATTGTGGTAGGAAAATGGACCATCGATGTTGAGCCGCTTGTGAAATTGCATTTCATGCTGAAGGCCAGGTTTGAGTCTCAGGCTGTTGTGCTCTCCTTTTTTTTTCCCATGCACAAAGAAACCACAGCAGAGAATTTGTCAGAATCCATAATAGTTTGGCACAACAACAGCTTAGGGAAGAAAGAAAACCTATTTACTATGCTCTGTAACCATCAAGGCCTCAGCTCAAGTACCAGAGTCCCAGTAGAAAGTGAATTGTCCTCTGGGAGCCAGGCTCCAGCATGTAACACAGCTGGGGTGTTTGTGTAGCGCAAATGAAAGCATTGGGTCTGAATAGGCATCGCGGCTTGTCGATAGCGGTCTTCTGCCAATTTTCCTACCTGGTTACTGGTAAAAGCTCTCATCAATACCGTATTTCTTTCTTCTTTTTGGAGGGTCTAAATTATAATAAGGCTATATTTTCTTATTTAATACAACAGAGATATTTTGAAGGTTATTTTGAGTATCATCGGTGTGGCAATACACAGCAGACTTGAAGTCTTAATGGTTTTCTGCCAAAATTCATGAATTCTAATAATAATTCTTTGTTTTGTGCTAAATTGTGAAGATTCTCCCTGTATTATAAAAGGAAATACGATCGTATTTTGCATGGATTTAGTTTCACATTAAGAGTGTCCTTGACCCGTCCTTTTCAGACATGTCTTTCCTTCAAGCTGTTTATTCATTTTGTAGGTATACATACAAGCATCCATTATCTTTCAAGTGTGTGTGTGTGTGTGTGTGTGTGTGTGTGTGTGTGTGTGTGTCCTGATCATGTCATTTTGGCTATATGTTATGTTATAACGTAATAATAATTTGGGTTAGTAGAGGATCAATTGCTTTGATATTATATATTTTGCTATAGTCATGGCATTGTGTCAACACATCCTCATATATCATAACGGTTAACTAGTGTAATTAAATGGAGTGATCCACATCTATATAACGCTCCCTAAGGCTGCTTGAAGTGCTGGATGTGATGCCTGTCCTTCCCACAGTGTTACCCATGTCGGTGTTAACCAGCGTCTCAGAAGCAGTGAGGGGGGTTAGGTGTCTAGCTCAAGGACACTATGATGACACATTAAAAAAAATGAGCTTTCGAATGAAAAAGCTTTGTGAATGACATGTATGGCTCTCGAAAAGATTGCCGATGGTGACTAATGCGCTAACGAATTCTTCAGATAGCTTAGTCCTAGTGGTTGTACCAGAGGGTGGGCTGTCAGCGGGGCCTGTTTGTCAGTCACTAAGAAGCTTGTCCCCTGGTGGTGCTTTCACAGAGGTAATCAAGGGTGAATTTGTCTTTATCCCCACCACCGCACACAGAAGTAGGCCAGTTAGTGGGCAGCGGGAGCTCTGTGCAGCCTTGCGTGTGCGTGCGTGAGCAAGAGGGTCCGTGCACGCCTGGTGCACGCGTAATCCCGGTGCCGTTGCGCTTGGAATCTCTTGGCCTCAGATGGCAAGGAAACAGGATTTTCATGCCCCACGGTCACAACAAATTAACAAATTATTAAGACATCCATGGCCTTCCTCTTGACTGCATGCTCTGTGCTGCATGCGGGGAGCTGGCCTCGGCTCTCCACACCGCTGCCCTGTAAATGAGAACGCGGACATCATGCACCACGCACCGCCACACCAACTGACTCAGCTCCACTGGGAAACAATCTAGATTTATTATTATTATCCTGTGTGTGTGTGTGCGCGTGTGTATTTATGTATGTGTGTCACAATGCTTTCTCGGGCCCCCTGGGACAGGCTCCACAGTGTCCCTTCAGCCCATATTGGGTGGCTGAGCGAGGAGGGCCAGGTGGTGGACGCAGGGCGTGCTGACATTTGCCTGGCCCTGGAACGCTGCAGGGAGAGGAAAAATCTGTGTTTCCATATGCTTATGCTTGTTACAGCACCACACACACACATACACACATATACATACACACATACTCTCCTCTCTTCCCGTGTCCTTCTCACAGGCCAGATGGCGCCCAGAGTAATGTTTACCTTGGGTTATGGTCCCAGATGCACAGTGTGTCCATAGGCGTCCCCATCCCATGCAGAATCCTTTTGCCCCCTTTCCAAGCTTCCGGTGTCTCGGCTGGAGGAGACTCAATCTCAGTCTCAACCCTTTCAACCCTCTCAGCACTTTCATGTCCGCCTATCCGGATCTTCCCCTCCATACTTTGTCTCACCGACTCCAGAATTGAACCCAACGTCATCCGATTGCTCACAAGCGCAGTTTATGTTTGAGGCCTGGATCAGGCGCAGCAGCCCCTGTGCCGCGCCTGCTTGTTCTTGATGCATTGTGTGAGTGTTGACATATGGTGGCTCCCTGATGGCCCTGGCAGGAGATAGACATCGACCCCCAGATGTTGCCAGTGTAGTGAGCCAGATGCTTTTGGCACCACTGGATAGGCCGCCGTAACAGCCAGTTATCCCAGCAAGCTGAACCCCCCCCCCCCC
>OMLJ01090430.1:0-17515 GCA_900302595.1 Gadiculus argenteus
CGGCGCAGGACTCCTCGCTCAGCGAGCGTTGCGCAGCCAGGCCTCGCCGTCCCCATGGGAACCACTGGCAGCCCACGGTGTGGGACTGGGAGAGGGCGGCGGCGTCCCGCTCGCTCCTCGCCCTGCTGGTCTCCCGCCTGATCCCGCGCTCCTCCTGGTCCCTCCTGTGGGAAGAGAACTTGATTAGACTGACGGATACGAATCAAGATGGAGACATTTGAACAAAGAATACCGTAATAATAGCATAGAGTGTAGAAAACCAAAAAAACTGAAATATCAATGAAAAGTGATTTCATACAGATATTCAGTGTAAATAAATGAATTCATTCATTAATAGATGATGACACAACAAAAAACAATCCAACTTATTATTCAATCCGACACAGAGGAAGTCTAAATAAACCACTTTCTACTGTGCAGAATGCAACATGTGGTTTACGCATATTCAGCAGTGCCTTGCCGCGTCGATACAACACAGATAACCGTGCAACAGTGGAGACCTCACCTGTGTGGTGAGACAGGGGCGACCTTCGACCCCTGGTTGCTTCTGTCCACGTTAGCGTTTTCTGGCTGGACGTGAGCTTCCACCACACCGATGCTGCTGCTTCTTCCGAGTATGGGCCGCCTCTTATCCACCTCTACCGCTCCCGAGATGACCCCCTCCCACTGCGGATGGCTCGGCCCCGGCGTGGACTGTAGAAATATGTCCTCGCCGCCCGGGAGAAGGTCAGGATCCATGTCCCTGCAGTCGCACAACAGGGCGGCGTGCTGCCGCTGAAGGTAGGCCTCGTCCACCTCCTGCACCCTCTCCTGGAGCTGCTGCCTGGCTTCCTGGCACTTCAGCCAGGCTACGTTCCAGGCCCGCATGCCCCTGGAGCCCCGCAGGGTGCTGGCTTGAGAGCGGACCTCCTGAAACTGCTCCAGGCTGAACTGGAGGAAGCGTTCTTGGTATGACTTGAGGATGGCCGAATCGTAGCCAGCGGCGCACCAGTCGTCTTGGGTTGGGTCCTGTGTTGGTGGACCCTGGTCTGGACCGAGGGAGGGGTCTGGCTGGTGGGTGCCGTGGAGCTGGTCTTGTGCCATGGTACTGGTGGTGCCGGTGCTGGCAGGCAGACCGGTGGCCTGGTTGTTCTGGTCCAGGTATTCAATGCACTCTCCAGCCAGGGCTGTGGCCTGATGAGAGAGAAGCAGATGGTCAGGAACTGTTTTTCTGCTGTAGTCAAATAGCCAGAGGAACATTTGATCCTACTGCCACAAACTGCTACGAAGTACAATTACGATGACGACTACAACCTTTAAATAACATGAATCAAACTCACCAACAAAGTCAGTCAGTGCTTAAAAAAATATCAAAAACCCAATGATTGATCATTCCAACTCGGGTTTGTGTTAGTTCTGCCACTACAAAACACTGAACTTGAGACATTCCAGAAATAGTGTTTTTTACTGATTTCATCTTTACTTCTTTACTTTTCCACGGATTCAAAGAAAACTGATTAGCCTCCATAGAAACATAGCAGCTAGCACTGAAAGGCCCCACCTACCTGCTCACAGAAGTCCCACACGCCGACCATGACCTGCAGCTCCCTGCAGCAGACCTCCGCCCTGGCCAGGAAGCTCTCCAGGCCGGCTCTGAAGGTCTGAACCAGGGCTCCGAACACCTGGGTCTCAGGGTAGGACAGCCCGCAGCCCTGGAGCCTCTCTGCCTCGGACACCAGGGCCGCGGCGTGGTGCTTACGGTCCTGCCAGGGGCCAGAGAGGAGTCGCGAGTTTCACAGAGAGAAAGAGATTTATTTAGCTCAAATTAATTTAATTCATAATTCGATTCATATTTTCTTTACTCGAGTACTGTACTCTTTGTATATACATTTTTACATTGTTAACATGTTATATTTTATTATTTATTATGAATGATTATTTGTAAAATGTATTATTTCCCTTTATTGCAGTGACTTCATTCAGTGTATCATTCCCCCTGACCCTATGCCACTAAAGCCATTTATAACCAGAGAAACAAACACGTAAACAGCGCAGACTCACATTGGCTTCTAAGAGGAAGGCGGTGAAGCTGTTCAGAGTCTGTTCCACTCCCTCTTTACAGTCCTCCACCCTCTCTGCCTCCAGCAGGTGGTGCTCTCCCTCCACCCTGAACCACTCCCTGATCTACAGCGGTCAACGGAGAGAGCAGAACAATGTGAATTTAGTACAGCAATAATCTGGTCGCCTATAGCAAAACGATGAATGAAAGGTGGTTCAATTGTTAAAATATATAAATAAATATAACATTGATTTATTGATTGCTGTCAGGGTTGTAAAATACTACAAATCTACAAATATCACTTGTAAAATAGATTGCCTATCCTAACTGGAATACTTTTTTTATCAAACAGAATTTTCCAACCATACCACAACATCTATAACCATGCATGACATTACCTGCTGGAAGTGTGCCTCCAGCTCTCTGAGTTGGAGCAGGTACTCCAGGTGTTCCAGGGACACGTTGCTCCTCTGCACCAGGACGTGGGCCTGCTCCTCCACGCAGTTGTACAGGCTGGTCACCGAGTCCACCGCATCGCTGGGTCACAACACGAGGTGATGGTGTGAGCAACTGTGTTGTCGACACAACGCAATGACCACGCAGACGCTTCAACGCTGTCCTGAACCTGTTTTGGTTCTGCGTCGGTTTTTAGTCAGCGGACCAATCACAGCCCTTGCTGCTTCGTCCCCCTCGACGCAAGGTTAACATTTTTGGGAGCCGCACGTCAGGCCCTGGACGCACGGAAGTTCCGCAAGGACGTAACGGGTCCGTAAACCCCCTTGCGTTGCATCAACGTGGAACCATAACTGAGCCTAAAGGTTGGTGAGTGAAATGCAGCAAAAGTCCAACTTGTCCAACATAATTTGTTAAATGTGCGAACAGCATAATATTAACAAAGACTGCAGAACACAACAGACACAAACACCCGTTGAAAAACGCCCCCTCAGGTGCAGCAACATGACTAAACCTAAAATTCAACAGTCTAATATCTTCTCCGAGACCATAATCATCATCACCATATGAAATCTCATTACTCTTGAGATTCAGACTGTAAACACACGCACAGACACACACACACACACACACACACACACACACACACACACACACACGCACACGCACACACACACACATACACACGCACACACACCTGTTACTATATAGGAGCAGGTACAAACACACACACACGCACACGCACACGCACACGCACACGCACAAACACCAGGTGTGCTGCAGGTCTGAGAACAGAGGGCAATGGGACCACTGAGACGGACACCCCCTGAGGAGGTTACCTGAAGTCCTCCCGGTGGGGGTACTTGAGGTCGCTCTCCCTCCTCAGCCGGGCCAGGGTGGAGCCCCCCTCCCTCTGCAGGGCCACCACGCGGCTGTCCTCCAGCACGTCCCGCATCAGAGTCCTCTGGTCCACCATGCACTGCTGCACTTCCTGTCAGAAGACAACAAGACTATTTATTAAAAACAACAAGAAAGGCCTTACTTTCGAAGTAAATCCATTTCAATTTTGCATGTACCATGCTAGCTGTATGGTGTCGGTCGATCGTTTTAGAAAAAGCTAATTGGGACATGGGAAATCAAGTGGACTGAGGTTATTGATGTTTGAACCTTGAACCTTTCGGCTTCAACACCCTCACCACCAGGAGCGTCGCTAGCCATTGAAAACATTCGGGGCTGTAGCCCGGGCCTTTTGATTTGTCGAGGGGGGGTGCTAGTGGAATTCCATTTTCCAAAATATAGTATCTTACACAATTGATGAGCATATTAAACAAACCAAACCAACACGCCATAAGCCATGCCATAAGCAGCCCCATGATTACTTGTATACAACACATGGAAGGCTTTGCCGTCCAGCAGCACTTAGCAGGGTATAATGACAAGGCTGCGAACCTGTACAGTGTCCATCTTCTGCTTCTCCTCCAGCTTCCTGATGGCCCTCAGCAGCAGGCTGGAAGACTCGTGGAGATCCAACACAAAAAGGTGGAGTTTCTGGAGAACATAATTCATGTATGAACAGGAGAAGGTTGAAACGGTGAAGGAGAAGACAGATCCAAGCAGTAGGAAAGAAATAACCTGAATGAAGTAAAGTGAACTTTCTCGTTTGAATAGAATAGTCCAGGCTTACGTCGAGGCGCAAGACTCAAGTCATGTCCAGAGGCTTCAGCGTCCTATGACGTGAACGACCCTAATAGACCTCTGACGAATAAGTCGGTCACTTTTTCACACACTTTTTTTTACTACTTTAACGGCACAGACAATCCACAGAAAACCCAGTCGAAACTAGATGGAAAAAGTGTGTAGTTCAAAACGTGACACAGCTTTTACTTCTTCACCACCTACAGAGTTTGTTATGTACGATCATTCAGAAACCCCCGTGTTATTTCCCAGAGACATTTGACCAAGGGAACCGGAGGCAGGACTTATTCTTCAGAGGTCTATATGCACATAAGGACGTGATGTCTCACCTGGTGTAGCTCCAGCCAATCGCGGTGGCTGTAGGGTAGGGTTCCGTCCAGGTAGGTGGTCAGGTGACAGGCCTCCACTGCCTTGTACAAGGTCTTCGTCGCGGTCAGCACATCGCTCTATATAGTTGTTTTCAATTCAACAACAATAAACCAATGAACAGACGATAACGGATGCCTTCACCCTGTATATTGGCACTCTGTGGATGTACAGCGAGTGTAAAACCACAGCAAATACCTGTATTCCTGTATGATATCTCTCCCGCCGAGGATTGCCGTCCTTGTCCACCAGTAGCACAACATTGTTTATCGCGTGGCGAATGTTTTCCTGGAAGAAAGTGGAAGACATTAGATTTCAACCAATCACTTTGATGGTTTAGAAAAGGGTCAAAAGTGCACGGCCAATAGACAACCTCATCGATGATGGGTCTCTGACAGCGATCTGGCTCATTAAGCCATTATCCTTGAACATTAATGCACCACTTATGGCTGGGGTCAACGAGACGTCAACCGATTAGAAAGGACCTTGCTCTGCTCCAAGGTATGCCCATGCTGTGTGTGTGTTCTCACCTGGAGGGTGGTCATGGCCTTGAAGTACTGAGGGGGAGGCGGGGCCCGGCGAGCGTCAATCACAACCACCATTCCAAGTTCTCTGACTTCTCGCCTGGATACGAGCACAAGAAATCAATAAAGGCCTAAAATCATCCGCAAAAACCTATCAATCCTATCATACTGGTTGAATATCTATTTATTTTTTGGGTCATTGGGTTTGTCATTTTCCTTGTTTCATTCTTAAATGGTAGAATGTAAGAAGATGTAAGAGGACAAGACACCAGCTACATAGTTAATGCAATTATTGTTTTTTGCTTTTAAATCATGTAAGGACATTTGTGGATATGATATAGGATGTGACTTATTGCATTTCTTCACTTTGTTTGTTTTAGTTAATATATAAACTGTTATACAGGCTTGAGGCCCACAAGGCAGACATTATGTTACAAACAATAAATTACATAAATATAAAAAGGAAAGACAGCGAATGAGTGAATAAACCCCTTTCATAATTTATTAATTATTCTTCGGACATATAGCAACCTCACTTAGTCCAGGAGCGGTGTTGCGGTGTACCTTATAACTGTGTGGAAGTAAAGCAGCATCTGGCAGAGTTCTTTGACAGTTCCAGGTGATCTCCATCCAGGATGGTCTCCATAGACCTCCACTACCGCTCTGCCAGCACGATCTCGGCCTCCTGAAACGTTGTTGGTGTGAGCATCGGGCAAAAGGCACTTAGAAACTATTTGACTGGACATGAATATGGACTATTATCGTTTACTGATGACAACATCATTTCGATAATAGATAATCAATCTATCATATTGTGGAGTAATTGTGATATTGTTTGGCTTTACAACGTGTTTCAGCCCCAGTTCCTGTTGTGTTGTGAACTGGGACTGTTTAAGTTCTCTACCTGTGAGACATGCTAGCCCCTGGTAGATAGGGTGTATGGCTGTCTTAGGGGGCGGCAGGGGCAGGGGCAGGTTATCGGGTCTGGGTCGGGCCGGCAAGGCAGGAGGGATCTTCTGGATGTCTGCTGCACAAGAAAGCTTTGACTGGGTCCCGCTCTGCGTAGCCCCTGGTAGTGGGACTGACGGGTTGGCAGGTGGTGCAGCTTCTAAATAATGAGTTTGAATTTGCAAAAAGGTTTAAGAGCGAGAGTACAATAAAACAGAACAGCCCTAATAAAACACAGCCTAGAGATGAACAATGCCAACCTGTCGTGACTATCCTTCTTCTGTTGATCTTGGGTGAAACCAACCCAAAGGCGGTGGCGTTTTTGCACTTCACCACATGCAGCCTGGGAACCTCGGCGCACGACGCAGTGCTCTCTCTCCTTCTGACGGTCTGGCCTTGCACGATGACCAGTTCGCACTTTTCCGAGGTGTCCACCACCGCGGTGGACAGCGAGGAACATCTTCCATCTGTCTCGACCGGCTCCTGCTGGTTTGTCGGGATGCCAGGACACTTAGATATACCCAGAGGTATCCTGCTAGTGTCTGTTCTTCTTTGCGTTACTCCATGCGGTTGACTGATATTGACATTGTTGACTAAACCGTCACTTGAATTAGGTGGTAATCCACAGGGCTTGGCAGAGTCTCCGTCTCCCCATTTGGGATCACTTGAGCTCGCGGGCCTGGTAGTGTTTATGCTTGGGGCTCTTTCACTATTCGTCCCGTTTGGACCGTGTAAAATACCAAAGGATTTAACAGAGTGTGGATCCCTCGGCTCCTTAAATGGCATTGTGTTCCTCTCACAGAAGTCCAGAGGAGGCCCCGAATCAGTCGACTGGTTTTGCGCCTGGTCGCGCTTTACGGCAGTTCTGTCCCTGAAATCCACGCAGTTAGCGGCGGTCGTGTTCTCAGGAGGCCACCGAGTAACAGCGTTCATCTCCCCGGACTCCTTACACACAACCTCAGACACAGGGGCACTCGGTTGGCTTTGCATCGCGAGGTTGAAGCACCTCCTTTGGGTGCTTGACCATGGATCCCCCCTCGCCCCCTCTGGAGGCTGCCTCCCCTCACACTGCGAGCCGTCGTCGTCTTCATCCAGCGCGGCTAACGCCTCCAGCTTCTGTTTGTCCCTGGCGAAAGCGACCGGGTTCTGTATGGCCGCCTGGTAGGAGTCCCTGTAGCGACACCTTAGCTCCTGTGCTCTGGAGACCTTCCCGCTCTGTCTCCGCCTCATGCATGGGGTGCATGGCCCCTCTGAGAACTGGACGCTCCGGGCACAGTGCGAGGGGTCTCGGGGGTCCGGGGAGACAGGGGCGTCGCCTTGGGGATAGACAGGGTGGGAATGGTGGAGGAGGGGGAGGGGTTCACTTTCCGTGTTGGGTTTGAACGTCACCCCGTTGCCGGATCTGGCGTGGGGTGGATGGCATGTGGAACTCGGCGACTGTATGTGCGCCCGAGAGTGTATGTCGACCGGCCACTTAGGTGGTGCCAGGGGGTCAGCTTGCACCTGTGCATGGCCGTGTGGTTGCATGTGTTGTGGAGTTTGAGGTGCCGGTTGCATGGCTGCTTGTGCCTCTTGTTCTTCTTTTCTCAGTGTCTTGACTTCTCCGAAAAGCAGAGCTGCCTGCGCCACGTCGATGTAGTCCCCGTCTGCCCCGCTAAGCGCTAACCTCGCGCGGGCGGCTGGTTCTTTCGCACCTTGTACAATTGTACCCGTATGGTTTTCTCTTCCTGACTCGTCACTCGGGAACACAGCTTCTTTATCTCTACTTGCGAATGTATTATTATTGTCCTTCACGATGCTTGTAGTGGTTATACCCAAACTTGGAAGTGTAGCTGGACATGTGTCGACTTCGGTACATCGGCTGTCCCAGATATTTGAAGACACCCAGCCTACAGGCTTAGGCCCCGGGTCAGTCTTTTGAACCAGCCGGAGGGGGCTAGATGCGCTGGTGTCCACCAATCGCAGTGACACCGCGATGCCGTGCTTCGCAGGACGTATCCTGGTCTCCACGGAGATCGCCGGCGGCTGCTGTGTGAGCTCCGGCGCTGAGGTCTGAGGGTTTTCTGCAGGGGGTCTCGGCGTAGCTTGCTTGGCAGGAGAGACAGGATCTGACGGAAAGGGTGGAGAGGCTTTGACAGCAGCAGCAGCAGTGGAAAGATAAGGCACGGGCGCAGAAAGAGAAAGAGCAGTAGGTAGAGAATGTGACGAACGGGGAACGGAGGCCATTCTATTTCCGACACCCTTTGGCCCGTCCACGAAGTCAGGTGCTGCCACGCGTTTCCATGGCAACCTCACCACGCCCTGTTCAGTGGCGAGCAAGCACTGGCTGAGGGGGGTGCCATGGCGACCCCGATTGACCTCATCCAGCCAATCCGAGGTGAACAGACAGGGGTAGCACGTCTCAGGGACGGGGGTCTCCTCGACCGCCTCCACTGAAAACCCCTCCTCTTCCAGGAGGCTGCACACCACGATGCGGGCCGACTGGTCAGCGAAGGGCGCAACCTGCAGGTAGAAGTCCCCCGGCCGGAGCAGCACGGGGTGGACCGGAGCCAGGTGGATGAGGACGTGGTCACACAGACACAGGGGCCATCCCTCGCAGAGGAAGATCACGTCCGAATACTGGGCCTAAAGCAACAGGAGAGGATTCAATCCTGTTAGAACATCACATCTGAATACTGGGCCTAAAGCAACAGGAGAGGATTCAATCCTGTTAGAAGATCACATCTGAATACTGGGCCTAAGGCAACAGGAGAGGATTCAATCCTGTTAGAAAAACAGCCATAGTTCATGTCATGTCCTATGGAGCATGGCAAATCTATAAGCTATTATACCCTATAGGAGTATGTTATGTTAAAGAAACTCCTGAGTAAGACCACAAGGATAACTTATAAGAGTGCATTTACGTATGGTTTTGTGTGCATGAATGGACACTGACTTACACATGCAGCCTGCTGTACACTCTCCAAGATGTGCTTGGCCGGAACCAGGAAGTCGATCAGGCATCGGAGGGCGTCCCCTTGGTAACGACCCTCGATGACCTGGAAGAGCTGGCTGAGAACTGTGGGGGCGGTGGCCTCAAAGGGCGGGTAAAGGGCCGACAGAAGGTTCTGGATGGACTTATCCAGAGAGTCTGGGTTCTGAAAGCACATTGGAACAACAAACAGTCTTTCACATCTCTGATTAAAAACCAACACACAGCCTCTTACGTGTGGGTGGGTGTTCTTGTTGAGTCTGGATGACACAACAACACTATGCACTACTTGTCATTTAGGTCAATTACAGTTAAAAAAGGAAGGATGTGAGGATTTGATTTGCGCTTTTGTTTGACAGGGGGCTTCTCTCTGGCCCTCAGGGGCCCACTCCAGACATCTTTGTGACCTTCGTCTCTTATGGCCTCTTTATGAACCGTAGCCTTTAAACGTTGACACACTATGACACACTAAAGCAACTTTTTTTAGCTGAACATATTCATGCTTGCCGTGTGCTATGCCAATAAGGTTCATGTTAGGTTTTCATGGACATTCCTTGCAATGGCTTTACTTTATCATTGCTAGATAGGGATGGATGAATCTTCCATATGATGACCCTCTTAAGCAAAAAAAAAAGCGTTCAACCGTCATGGTCAATAGTTTCAAGTCCTTTCTTTTAAATTAAAATACAGATTGCTAACCTTGAACACCCACGCAAAACCACTTCTACAAACAAAGATCCAAAGACATCCAACTAACCAACCAACCAACCAACCAACCGACCAACCACCCGACCAGGCCTCTCATCCATCACACCCATTGTCACCGGTAAATCATCCTGGTGAGCAGAATGCCGGGAGGCCGCTCTCAGAGTGCTGCTAGCTGGGGCTCTGTGGTTTCACATTCTCCTTGACCTGAACCTTTTGGCCCTCCATCCACTTATAGGCTCTGCTTTATATAGCCTCCAGCGAGTCCCCCCACTGCAGCCAGGGCTAATGTATGTGGTTGAGGCTGTGTCCAGATATGTGGCAGAGCGAGGAGGGGTTGTTAGGGGGTGGAGGGGGG
Organism: Gadiculus argenteus; assembly: GCA_900302595.1. Taxonomy (NCBI): domain Eukaryota; kingdom Metazoa; phylum Chordata; class Actinopteri; order Gadiformes; family Gadidae; genus Gadiculus; species Gadiculus argenteus. Next base: position 10,059 of record OMLJ01090430.1, read on the forward strand.
GCGCTGGAGTAAGTGTGAATGTAAAGCTGCCACGTGATGCAGCGGCCCGGGGGTCAGCTTTTGCTTCAAACTGGGGCGGCCCGGTGTACAGTGTTTAGGGGACCTGGAATGGTGTCAATGTAAGAGACGGTGGTGAACGGTGGGGGCAAATGATTGACTGATTCATGGGGTACAAAGATATGATCTGTATGAGATTGGTTATGTATACATGTACTGTATGTACAAAATACATCAAATAGAGTAGTAGCTAGGTTCAAATATGTATATTTAAAATAAAAAGTAGATACATTATATAGTAATAGTTATGTTTTAGTGTGATACGAATGGAAAATCGAATTGAATCCCCTCATGTTATCTTCACACCGACGATGGTATATGGAAAGGATTTTTGGTTCTCAATCACTTTGCTGCTGAAAATTAACTCTGAAACATATATCTCATGCATAACATACTGAAGAACCGTTTCAAAAAGTGATCGCGGTATGAGACCGAATTTGAGAAAAAGAAACACATTCTCCTCAGGCCACATGTTCTATTTACGTTTGTTCTCTTTGGATCTGGTCGTATTCATCTTCCGGGATAACGGGACGAGAGAAGACAGAAGATATGCAGAGTGGAATAACAAGAGAAGATGGAACGGGCTGTGATTAATAGGCATTCCCTGCAAACATTGGCTCTCTACCAATCCATCTAGCACTGTCTGTTTTCTCTCTATGTGTCCGCACCTGTCACGAGAAATAACACAGACAACCTGCTCAGGGGAAGCGACAGTGCGTCGGAGTCTATCTATTTTCTATCTGCTGCTAAAGAACTTGGTCCCGGCGGTTTCCCGCCTGCCACGAGGCCTTAATCATATTTGTAATTTCTTTGGATCACTTGACTTTATCGTTGACTCATCAGGGCTTACGACGCGGTGAACCGGCAGCCACTGAGGCACTGCCGTCTGACTCACATCCTTCCGGTCAGATCTCGGATTGCATAGCTAACATGTACGGCATAGCAACAGCCTTAGGGGGAGAGAGGGAATCAAGATGGCAGCCAGAGAAGAAGAAGAGAAATTATGTTGACGACGAGGGTTTTGCTGTTATTTGTAAGAGAGATAGAACGGAAAAATTGTAGAGAGAAAGATGGAGAGAAAGAAAAATAGAAAAAAGGAGTTTTATTATGAGCAGTTGTTATTCCTCTCTGACCCCCGTTACGTCTATGTTAGGCTACAGTTGCTGCATGTTTTTAACAGGGCACGCTGTTAAATGTCAGTCACCTGTGTTTTCAGTTATGGCTGTCTCTGGGGTGAAGACTAAAGACTAAGGGGTAATACTAGCCTGGGAAATGTCAAGTATTTCAATAATGACCAAGTGTGGTAGCCTCTGGTGTTTAATGCATGATTCAGAATATATATACATGTGAATAGAAAAATAGAAAAATAATAAAATTCCATGAATATCAACAATATCCTCTATTCTAGAATTCTCTACATTGGCTATTTAACTCTACTTTGCAAAGCCAACCAAGAGCAATTCTTGACTTGTGAACTACTTGAGCAATATTTAGTGCACAAGCTTGAATGTAAGCTTGCTTCATCACTGGCCATTAGTGGACACGGATGTGTGTGAGCGTTAAGAAGAAAAAGAAATAACAAAATGACAGCTGGAACCAAAGATCACAAAAAATATGATTTTGAGACACCCCTGAAATGTGGATGTTTAAAAATGTGGTTGCCAAATTCAAAAACACTGTCAGTTTATGTTTGTGTTTTATCGGATGTTTATCTGTGTGTCGCACAGTGCGTAGTACATGTAAGGGTGCTCTCTCTCCCTCTCTCTCTTTCTTGGCTTTGTATACCCACGCTAGCGTTCAGTTTCCCTAGGATCTATATAAACATTCGCCCTTCCGACCATGAGCCCATGGCTGTAGATAGGATGTCCCAGGGCGGAAGATCCCGGAAGATGTCTTTCTCCGATACCATTAGAACCCAGAAATAGACGCTGCACATTCCAGATCTCAATCTCACAGGCCCAATGGCCGAGGGAGAAATTAAGATTTAAAAACGCAATAAATTAACACAATAAATATTTGGAGCAATGGTAATTTATGATATACCGTTTCTGTAACTGACATGAATAACAGAAAGTAACAGAATGACTCACAGTCTTATGGCAAATCAATTCTTGGCTTTATTTTAGAATATTTTTATGGTGATATCCATATAAAAGCAAGTTCAAAATATCCAGGAACCGCCTTTTTGGTGTGCTATATATTTTGTTGTTTGATAACTGAGAAGGAAATGATTTTGCAAAGCATCAAAGTGTGGATAAACTTCGCGTTTTGATGACGTTTCTGATGTGTTTTTAAGCTTGTTATTAGATAAATCAGTTGTATTTACTTCCCTACTAGTTGTATTTCACTAAAACAATTATTCCTTTCGTCCTCATGGGCTATGACTCCATATTGGAGTCCATATTGACTCCTATTGAATTATAGCCCATTCGACCTCAAGGGATAATTGTTAAATATAATATTGTTAATATAAAGTGTTATCTTGTTTATTTTTGGAGTGTTCACGTGTAGTATATACTAAAACAATTTTTCACCTCAAGGCTTCGTGAATAGCGGAATAGATCACATCGCCTTCGGCGAATAATTATTAACTGATTGTTAACTTAATTGTTATCTCATAGCACATACTAAAAAAATATATAATTTACAGATATAATATTATATTTAATCTTGAGAGGGTTACTAAATTAAATTGAGTAGTGTGGAACTAAACAGAATGAAAATGTAAATCCTAAAAAACTGGAGATACATTCTAATCCAACAAATATCAAATCAGCTTGATACTATGTTTGATAGGACTCCCAGATAGACTAAATGAATGAGCTTGTGTCAAAAAGAAGGCTCTAGCCAGCTGATGTAACTGTGGATTGTTAATCAGCAAGGCTTCTAAAAATGTGTTGTCGCTCCCGGGGGATTTTACACTGCAATCTTGCCCCTGTTTGTTCCTGTTCAGTGACGTACAGGCTACGCTCTAACATAAATATGATGTAAACACATCTGAGTGATATCACATCTATAAGTTGTCAATGATGACTCACAGTGTTAGCCACTGATGCACAACAAGCTCAAATGCATACAGAAACTTTAGTCAATATTTTCTTTCTTCTTATATAAGGCATAGCTAGTGAATGATTAGCAAAGACAGCTACAGGAGTTGCGCCGGGCTATTTGGGGGATAATTTGAACGAAGGTCTATAAGCAGATTAGTGCTACGAATCCAACATAGTCAATGTGGGTGTGTGTCTTCACATCGTGACGTCAGGGTAGTATCTCTGTTAATGGACATTGTAGGCCCACACTGTTTCATTCACAAATGACTGGAGGAGTTGGGATTTTCAGGCAGATTCTCCGGCAGTGACGGACGAGATGCTACGTATGTTCACGCAAACCCAATTAGATGTTAGAGCACAATGCTGCCAGTTGTGAGGCCTGTCTGCTAACCTATGAATAGAAATGGTTTAAGGTGACGGGAACTCCGCATCAACATGAGTCCTGACTCATCAAAATGGCGGATACCTTCTTCTATAAGTTTGTCATTTTAAGTTTGTCATTGTTTAAGTTTGTCATTGTTCATTTTTTTGGTGGGGGTTTGTTTCAGTTTTTGGTTCCTCAAAACAACCCTTTGTAATAACAATATTCAAGTTAATTTTATAGTATAAAAATCATTCAAAAGTATAATTTAATATTATTAAATCAAATTAGATGATCAGAAAATACAACATAATACATGATAAATAGCTCAACCAGTGTTTAGTATGATACACTATTTCACCTGGACACTGTTCTTCAGCATCATTGCCCCGCCACAGACAACTAGACATGGCAGGGTGCCAAATCAAACCCGCGTCCAAACATTACCTCCCGGTAACCAGGACAACCATACGCAGACGTTCAGGCAGACGCTGAGTTAAGTATTCAGTTACCTCATGGATCAGCCAATGGTGACTGGCTTGTTAGAAAACACTAATCATGATATCCTTGATAAGCAGAGCGCAGGGATCTCAAGACCACTGCAAAGTGGGGAGAAGATTTCAACACCTGTGTTTATGTCGTTTAAAAACACATCAGGTAGTTATGACGAGGTAGGAAAGTGCTTAAACATGTCGTCACGGTACATCACTTTTTTTTTTGCTGTGTGTTCATGTGCGTGTGTGTGGTTGTGTTTTGTGTGGGAGGTGTGTGGAGTGTGTGTGGGGTGTGTTATTATATTAAAGTGTGGATTAGCTTTCACTAGCTTACTCATCTTATCTGGAATTAGCCCACAGCTGCCCCGACTGCATAACGCACGCTGACATTTCATAATAAAGGGCCAGAAATCATTACCTAGCTACGGTAATAACAGGGGGATACACCACTCAACAGATCCCTGAGCCACACTGCCTGTGGGGAGAAAATAGGCCCACATCTGCGATATGAATTGCTATATATGAAACAAAAATAAACCTATGCTTTTCAAAACTATAACTTGATGCTAATCAAATGTAATGGCAGCTATATTGTTAAATCAAATCGTCAAATAATGAAATCATATTTCAGGAATTAAAATTAGAATGAAACCCTGAGTATTATAATTTTTTTGACTACAAAACAAATAGCTCCTATAGAGTTAGCCTATAGTTCGATTTAGGCCTTTTACTACATTTCAGTTGAAAGAATGAACATAAGCGTGCATAGTTCTCAGAGGCTTATGTTGGTGTGCGATATCTTCCATACATGCGGAAACACCTTGGCTGAACAGAGGACTGTAGCAGTTACGTCCACTGACGTCAAGGTGTGCGAGCGAAGCGGTGGTGATTTGTAGCTCAGCAAACAGAGCCATTAAGCCCTCTGTGTTTCCACTCACGTCCCCCCTACAACTGAATCATACTCTCCTGGACAAGAAGAAGAGCTACTCTGTCTGAAAGCCCTGGTCAACACAGGAAACACGCTCCCAAATACTGAGAATCCCTCCCTGGATCAGCAGGAATAGTTCAATGTTTTAATAGATTACTGCGTTAACGGCATGGCAAACACGCAGGCAACCGGCCGGGGCGACGATGAGGATGATGATGATGATGATGATGATAATGACGCGGGTACGTGCACACACACACACACACACACACACACACACACACACACACACACACACACACACACACACACACACACACACACACACACACACAAACACACTGCTGCCAAATCAAACCAGGCGTGACGGTTGGCGGGCATTTTGAAAATTTGACATGAGCCTGAAACCTTGCATAACATCTTCCGAGTTGGTCTCCAACAACATCACCATTATACAGAAAATAGACACACCCTCTGTAGAGCGGGGTAGGTGTGAGAGAACACACACACACACACACACACACACGCGCACGTGTACACACACATACACACAAAAAATAACTACATTCATTCAGGAATTCCTGGCTGACTAAATGCCTAAAGGAAGTGTAATGTTGTTGTTTCCTAACACACAGTAGTGCACACATTAAAAACATGTTTCCATGACGAGATTATCAAAGACCTCTGTGCACCATCTGATGAGGTGTATAACACAAGGACTTATTAACTTCTGCTTCACATTATGATCATTTCAGTCAATCTAAGTTTGTTCACTTCGCACAACAGGATGGAGCAAGTACAGAGATTTAGTGCGGGAAACAGTGAAGTGTTTGTGAAATCGCGTGGTAACAGCCAGTAATATGAAACCCCCAAAACACTCCCGGACGCTCCCGGCAACAGTAATGCTGTATATACATACAGCCGAACATCCAATAAATATGCACTATTAATGTTAATATCCGCATAGAAATATGAGGGGGGATCAAGGAGTTTTTGGGGGGCCTGTCATGGCTTACATGAACGGACCCTGATTGAAAAATAAACATGTAAACTGACACTGAAAAAGTCAAACAGTAAATTCTGTTGGTATAATTCATAGCACATACAGTGCGTGTTTACAGTGTCGGGGTTGGTCATTCGAGACGGCATTTCAAATTTCAAGCCGAGGCATAGGCAAAAAAACGTACAACAGATATTTCAATGCGTACGCAATCCCCCATAGATGCCACGGTGTGAAGTGAGACCCCTAAGATAGACGGAATAACCTGACATGGGAAACCACCATGAGGAGGAAGGTGGCTGCTTTTCAAACTGACTTCCCTTCACGGCGCAGGGAACTATTTGACCACTTTGAGCGAGGTATTCTGAAACTTTGGGAATATCGCCACCACGACACCCTGACTGTGTCAGGAACGTTACATACCAGCACGTGTTGATGCCACTTCAGTCCTGAGGCCGAGAACCATATTGAATGAATTAAATCACTCTTTAAATCTATATATATATATTCACGATATTAAAATGACGAGAAAATATAGAGCCACATTTTGAAAAGGAAATCCACAATTTAAATAAAGCCAAACAAGCCACACCCTGCGTAGAGAAGCAACAACAACAAACCGACTGAAATCTTAATCAAACTAACAAAACCCACATTACCATCGTTCCCACTGCTGGTTTGTCTTGCTTTCCGTGACGAGAGGGGTGCTTCCTGAGGTAATCCAGCTTGAACACATACTGTACTTCTGCTACACTGGCTGTTGTTGGAAGACGGCTGGCCCACCGCAAGCCAAATCATGCTGTTCTCTCTCTCTCTCTCTCTCTTGCTCTCTCCCAGTCAGCGGTCTCTCACGACAGGGAGGCAGAGAGGACAGCCCTGGGTGTCTCTGGCAGACTGGCTGCTCACAGCTAAAGTCCTTGGCAATGCCCCTCTCTGCTCCGGGAGGTTTTCCCTCGCACACTATCTGTCTCTGCAGTTATTTCTCTCTCTCGCTGACTCTCTCTCTCTCTCTCCACTTTTGTTTTCCCTAGTTGAACTATCTTTTCTTCTTCTTTGTTTCTTTCTGTGCCTCTCACTTTGGGTCTCTCTCTCTCTCTCTCTCTCTCTCTCTCTCTCTCTCTCTCTCTCTCTCTCTCTCTCTCTCTCTCTCTCTCTCGGTTCTGAAGTATCTGTTTGTCTGAGAGGGTCAGAGTGACCCGGCATGAGGAGGTGAGAGAAAAATGACTGAGGGACAGTGAGAGGAAGGAGGGAGAGACACACACACACACACACATACAGACACACACACACACACACACACACACACACACACACACACACGACACACATGTGCACGTTGCACTACACCTATTCACACAGACCCATAATCAAATATTTAACTTGTATTTAACGAAGCATGTAAACATCCACACACATTTATGCGCACACACACGCACGCACGCACGCACGCACGCACGCACGCACGCACGCACGCACGCACGCACGCACGCACGCACGCACGCACGCACGCACACACACAAACACACACGCCCACGCACACGCACACGCACACACACCCCCCCCCCCC
>OMLJ01090437.1:0-10312 GCA_900302595.1 Gadiculus argenteus
GGGAAAGGGGGGAGAGATAGAGAGAGGGGGAGGGGGAGGAGAGAGTGAGAGAGAGATGGAGTGAGAATGAGAGTAATAGAGTGAGGGTAGAGAGCCCAGGTATATAGGAGAGAGACAGAGAGGGCTACAGAGATTACTTGGTACAGGAGGGTTTTCACAAATGCGGTTCTTGAGATTGCTCCAGTATTGAGCGAGAACGCTGCAGTCGTAGTCAGCGAAAACTAGCTGCTAGGTATTCCTTGGGGGCAATAGCAATTGAAAATATGCGTCCTCTAAAAGTGATTGTTTATCCACTGACTGGCTGAGAATAGATTATATCATTATGGAAAAGATCCCTACAGAAAAATGCACTTTGTTTTTTTACCTTTCGCTTGATCATGGCCTTTTTAAGGACACAATAGGGAAACATCCTAGAACAAGTGAATGTGTTATTTCTCTTTAGGGATCCTTTCCATAATGATTAAATATCATCAGAATCTTCAGGGGCAAAAACCAGCCCTTTTGTACATCCCAATGGCACTATTGCCCCAAAGGAATACATTCAAGCCCATTTTCCCTCGTTGGCGTTCCAGCTCAATACCGGACCAATCTCAAAAATGGTTGTCGGCATTGGTCCCTTACACCCAAATTTATCGGAAAATAGGGTCCAGGCTGAAAAATCCAGAAGTTTTCCTGTAAGCACATAAAAAATCTATTGTTCTTTTGGGGAGCGTTTTGTAGTTTGCTAGTGTAGCAGAACCACAGCAGTGAGCGCAAGACCAACCTGAAGAGCACCAGCACAGCCATGAAGAAGGTCTGGAAGTTACAGTTCCTGTTGATGTGGGTGTTCTCATCCACTGCCACCTTCCCAAACGTCTGGAAGAGAAAACAAGTTGGAGCTCTTTCTCCAACTAGAACATCACAGGTACTGATCTGATTCTGAGTGATGAAGCAGGCGTTCTCTGTTTGTATTATTCAATGCATCTGTGTTTACCTTTGCTCCTCATTAATTTATTGAATGAATCCTCATCCATTTTCTAATATTCTGATCAAGGCTTGAGTGGGGGAGGTTATTCTAGCTCAGGCTGGTGAGAGGGACTCACCTGCATGCCGATCACAGCATAGATGAAAAAGATCATGGCGATGAGCAGACCGACATAGGGCAAAGCCTGATGGAGAAGGAAAAAACCATTAACTGTATGTTAGCATACAGATTGCCATACCCTTGTGTATGGCATTTGTGTTCAAATGAATCAAACATTTTGATAATGAGTTTGAATGAGTTCTGCGCTGACCTGGAGAGACTTGATGAAGGTCCAGAGGAGGGTTCGAATGCCCTCGCCTTTGCTGAGTAGTTTGACCAATCGCAAGACTCGGAACAAACGGAAGAAAGTGATGGACACTTTTCCACTTTCACCTTTACTTCCACCCTGTAGAGAGAGGGGCGATAGAGAGAGAGAGAGAGAGAGAGAGAGAGAGAGAGAGAGAGAGAGAGAAAGAGCGAGAGAGAGCGAGAGCGAGTTGTTGTTGGAAGGTATTAAAGATTATATTTATTATAATCTTAAAGATTACATTATATTTGTGTGTGTGTGTGTGTGTGTGTGTGTGTGTGTGTGTGTGTGTGTGTGTGTGTGTGTGTGTGTGTGTGTGTGTGTGTCTGTGTGTGTGTGTCTGTGTGTGTGTATGGCCTTGATACTTCTAGCCATGCTTACCTCAGCGTGTTCACCTCCCCCCTAGATTACCATTCAGTTCCATAATAGAGAAATTGAGGAGACAACAAAACAACATTACGGTTACTATTGAAACGTGAGGATGCATCTCAAATTAACTACTGGACATTAACTTAAATATCTTAAAAAGAAAAAAACTCACACTTAATTCAGAAACCGCGATATCCAAAACACTGCCGACGACAATCAAAGCATCGAAAGAATTCCAGGGGTCGATAAAATAATGCTATGGAATAGAAAAGGGAAAAAAGACAGGAATATATTGCATAGGTAAAGGGACCATCTGTTGATGTTTCTGCATATGTATAGCGGCTATAAGAAGGAAGCATACATGAGCTCGAAGAGCCAGTAGTTTGATGATCATCTCCCCAGTGAAAACCACTGTGAAGATCATGTTGAGGATGTCCATGATGGAGGTAAACAGCTTGGACTGCTCGTAATGCTAGTGGAGGAAACAGCAACAGAGAATAATTAAATATAAATATAGTATATATAATATATAATAAAATATCAACACAGCATTAGTGTGTATTACTTAAGATATATAGATAAATCAGACATGAAACCGAGCAGTGCCCAGACGTACCTGCACGGCTAGCGTGAGTGTGTTGCCCAGAATCAGCGCAAACATGATGTACTCAAACTGGCTGGAGTTGACAATCTTCCAGAATTTGAGCTGCGACGGGTTCTTAGGAATGTAAATCTTTATAGGCTGTGCTTTAATAGCATAGTACACACACTGTCTCTGTAAAGGACACAGGAGCAGAGAGAGACAAACACATCTTATCCTCTCATTTATCTTTCTTTGTATTTTTCTTTTTTTTAGAAAGTGATTAAGAATGAACTAACCTGATTTTTGTTGAGTTCGCAGTTTTTGAACTCGGCCTCTCCCTGCTCTCGGAACGTGATGATGACGAAACCCACGAAGATGTTCATCATGAAGAAGGCGATGATGATGATGTAGATGATGAAGAAGATGGAGATCTCCACACGGAAGTTGTAGATGGGGCCCCGGTTTATGGCGTTGGCGTCCACAGACTTGTAGAGGAGTCTGTATGGGGAGAGGCACAACAACATTAACTTACACAGTCCTATGTAGACCTCTGTGTATCAATGTAGGTATAGAATATATCACAAATCATTCTAATGATAATATTGAACAATTATCCCTCAAGGTCGAATGGGCTATGGAGTCATAGCCAATCAGAATGCAGCATTGGTGATAGCCCACTAGTTAGATTTTACTAAAATAATATATCAATATCATATCAAGTCTCTTTGGATAAAAGTGTCTACTAATGAACTAGATAGTAAATACATATACATACATATATATCGTCATGTTATTACTTACTGCGGCCAGCCTTCAAATGTGGACACGGTGAACAGAGCCAGCATGCCCATCAGCACGTTGTCAAAGTTGAAGTCGCTGTTCTCCCAGATCCGCTCCCGCACCATGGGGTGGTTCATGTCGCCGTCTTTGTAGACCACAAAGGTTCCCCTAGGTTCCGAACAATGACGACAAGCGATATTTAACAATGATGGTTCTCATAATATTCAGACAGAAGGGCATGAGCCTTACTTACTTGCATTCGTCTGGCGTGTGCTTGGCCTCGTCTGTGCAGCTGTAGAACCTCCCCTAGAACGAGGAGAGCGACACGCAGGTGAGTGATGACATCGTCAAGCCAGCCGGGGATCAGCTGACCAGAGATTAGAATGATCCGAGCACATGGACACGGTAAACAGGTGCAGAGAAGAAGAGCCACCCACCTTGAAGAGCTGCACACCGATGCAAGCAAACATGAACTGCAGAAGAGAAGTGACGATCAAGATGTTGCCGATAGTTCGGATCGCCACGAACACACACTGCACGACGTTCTGTGGGCACACAAAAGAAAGCAATTTTATTCAGGAAATGCAGATGTTTTCCAGAATGAAAGGAGGAGAGAAAGACAGACTAACAGAAAGATAGACAGAAAGGCAGACAGAAGGATAGAAAGAAAGAAAGAAAGAAAGAAAGAAAGAAGGAGAAAGGCAGACTGACACAAAAAGAAAGAAAGAAAGAAAGAATCGCCTGCTTCGAGCAGTACATGTACAGAGAGATGGTCTTCGGGCTGTTTTGTCTTCTGTTTGTTTGTGCATACATAACATTTCGTTTTCAGAATAAGGCCACTAAGATTTGTAATAAAAGTCTATTGGCAAAAAGGGTATCTTACCTTCTAAATCATTATGAGCCTTGAATCCCTGTGTATTGCCAGCAATAACTGTAATGGTCTAGTTAATGACACGAAAATAATTGAAATATCATGGTGGTAATCATGGTAATCATGGTGCAGGAAACCAAAAAGGAGTTTTGATATTGTTTAGAGAGCATCTTGAAACTTGTGTGCATAAAATAGAACAGGATGTGGATGGTCGTATAATCATTTTAGATGTTGAAATTCTAAGTAGACGTTTGGTTAATATATATGCTTCAAATAATATTGAGCCAACTTTTTTTGATACTGTATATAATATGGTCCGAAATTATGATATTCCTGTAATTCAAGCTGGAGACCATAATATTGCGCTCCAGCCCTCCAAATACAGGGCCGGAGAGGACGGGGACAGAAAATATTTTTTTTACATTTATTGACTAAGTTTATGATGAAAAATAAAAGAGAGCCACAATCAGATGGTTAGCAATTAGCAATGATAAAAGATTGGCATAAAGATCAATATTTTTTCTTTACTTTAATTTTAATGCTTTATAGATACGTTTCTATTGTTATAGAAACTATATATTTTTTTATTCTTATTTATTTTTTATTCATTTTGTTCCTTTATTTTTTGTGCATGGAGTTAATAGTTTTAATAGTTTAAATATGGAAATGGCTGATTTATACATTCAAGATATGTATGCCTCTTTATGTTTGTCTTTTCTTTGTGGGGGCGATTTGTGGTTGCAGGTTTCTTCCGCGGCTCCGTCGGCCCTCTCCGTTGAGAGGGGTCTGGGTGGGGCTGACACGCAGCAGCCTGGACCCGGGGTCTCGATTGGGGTGAGTGTAGATGGACATGCGTGAGTTGTTGCGGGCCTGGTCCCTCAACTTGCTCTACCCACATATTTTGTGTAGTACCCTTGTTTACTTGTCTGTCTTTTATGTAAATGTATTTTCAAAATAAAATAAAATAAAAAAAGAAAGAAAGAAAGAAAGAAAGATAGAGAAAGACAGACAGACAGAAAGGTGGACAGAAGGCAAGAATGAGAAAGGCAGACGGAAAGATACAGAATGAAAGAAAGAAAGAAAGAAAGAAAGAAAGAAAGAAAGAAAGAAAGAAAGAAAGAAAGAAAGAAGGAAAGAAGGCTGCTGTGGCTACCTTCAGGCCCTTGGCTCTGTTGATGGCCCTGAGTGGCCTGAGCACGCGCAGCACCCTGAGGATCTTCACCACGGAGATGGCACTCGAGCTGGGAGCAGCAACAGGAGAGCATCACTACTACAGCAAACTAGAGCTGTCACGGTATTTACTCAGAACATGAACTTTGATCATTTGATGAGATTTGATCGTGCTAGCACATTTCAACCAAAAAATATTCAGGTTTTGCTAAGAATCTGATCTTGTGGGTCTTCAGAGGAGGGCTGGCTGCTACTGGAGTTTGTGGACTCACTGGAGGAAGAAGGACATGAGGGACACGCTGACGACCAGCAGGTCCAGGAGGTTGAAGGCGTTCCGGCAGAAGGAGCCAGTGTGCAGAAAAGCTCCATAAACGGTCATCTGGAAAGACATTTTGAATCATAATAACCAATGTTGTTTTCCTTAGTTTTTTGGGACATTATTGGAGTTTTTCAAATATCAAATCATAGTCGCAGTGATCACCTTTAGAATGATCTCCACTGTGAACACTGAGGTGAACACATAATCAGCATAGCCAAGGACCTGGTGGAGCAAACACAAACGTATCTCAAGACTATGATGAATGACATGCATTTGAAGGAGTGAAGTGGAGAACACATGATGAGCTTTGAGCGTCGGCGTTGCCAGCTTTGTCAATGAATCTGACGTTAAAGGTGTCTAGCTAAGCACTGGTGTTACAGTGGGAGTAGCGGACAACTTAGATGTTACAACTTTCAGAATCTAAACGCAGACTTAATTTCCAAACATGTTTTAGGGGTTAAAAGCGCTGAACTCTGTCGGCTGGCTATGTTTTCCAAACGCCCAACCTAGTGTCCAGCGCTTTGCCGGACGCTCGTCACGGGAGCAGTTTTGCAGTCAGCATTCTTACAATATTTCTGAAGGAGTGAGACTTGATGGGATCCTCAGCGGCCAGTGAGATACTGCTGAGGATGATGAAGACGAGGATGAAGTTGGTGACATAGGGGTGGTGGATGAGGTTGTGGCAGGCCACTCGCAAGCTGCAGGCGGGATAAGGTGAATAGAGTGAGAGAATGAACGTATAACGTGCAACCCATCCTAATAAACATAGCATGGGGCATGTCTTAATGGAGCAGCATTGCATCCGGTTTCTTCACTACTGTAGACCCGACTGCAGAGACACAGGAGGTAACAACTGCAACTGGAAACTTTACTGCAAACCAGCCTAACCTAGAAACTTCAACATAGAAAGACTGCCACTTAAGCAAGGATAAACTAGATTCATAGTTCAGAACAAACAAGTAGTAAATGAGATTAGAGTTTGAATTTAAACAATGTAACACACATAACCACACACTTACACTTAACCACAGTCATGGGTATTTCAAAGATTTGATGGGCATATCTTTCAGATGGACAATGGACCACTAATGAATTGAATGGCTTTCACAGTGAGATGAGATCTACATTAATAGCTTTGCTTTTGCCTTCAACATAGCAGCATGGGAAAGGCATTTCTACTCTGTATCCATAACAAATACATGTGAAGAATCTCTAATTACCAGTTCTTCTTTCCCAGAAGGAAGAATGAGCTCCCATCAGGAATGGGGACGATCTTCTCTTTAGGCCCAGAGAACTCTGGTTTCAGAGGAGCCACTCCTGCAGCACAAGAACAATCCAATAAAGCGATAGGCCTCCAAACAGCTGGAGCAGCATTCCTCCTCAGTGCCCCCCCACTCACCCTCCAGGCCCTCGATGGCTCTCAGCTCCTCGTTCTCCTGCCAGTCATCCTCTTCGTTCTGCCCAGGTGGAGAACAGGGGAGGACACCATTCGTTTTTTTTTAGTGAGTTCATCCCATGTGAAAATCAACAAGAATGCACAGTCGAGGTTACGTAATATACTTTACCCCTGCATCTTCATCCTCCTTCTCCTCATCTTCATCCCACTCATCGTCTTCCTCTTTTTTCTCCCTACAAATCAGACATGTCAGTTGCTGAGGAGTCGGTCAGAAAACACACGACAGGTCTGTGACTCTGCCCATTGACCTACATTAAATAATGTACATTTAATGACCCTTGATGGGCGATTATAAAACCTCCACAGAAAACACTACTTACTCCTCTTTCTTTTTACCGCCTCCACCTGCCAAGTTGTCCACAGCAATAGCCAAGAAGACATTGAGGAGGATGTCTGGTTTTACTGTTAAAGATCCACTTTACACATCAATCAAATCATTGTAAAATGATACAGGGCAGTCATAAGGTGTCTCACGGTTTGAATAACCACGGTGATGTTCTGAGGAAGGATACAGTTACCGCAGACGAAGAGGATGACAAAGTAAATGCACACCACCATGTTGGGGAAGATGGGCCCTCCGTACGCCATGATGCCGTCGTACATCACAGCGTTCCAGTCCTCCCCGGTGAGGATCTGCTCACAGGCAGGCAGACACACAGACAGACAGACGAGTAGGTAGACAGACAGACAAACCGAAAAACACACAGACAGACATGAGGACAGACACGCCACAGAAGAAAGAAAGAAAGAAAGAAAGAAAGAAAGAAAAAATGAATGAATGAATACATTAATTAACAGTGAATGAATGAATGAATTAAATAGGATCATGTGATCCACTCATGAAGCTTGGTAAAGGATTGGCCATGCTGTGCTCCAGAAGAGAGCTGCTCACCTGGAAGCAGGTGAGCAGGGCCTGCGGGAAGGAGTCGAATGTGCTCCTCTTCATCTGAGTGTCGTCAAAGTTGAATTTGCCTCCGAACAGCTGCATGCCCAGCAGGGCAAAGATAATGAGGAAGAGGAAGAGCAGAAGCAGCAGGGAGCAGATAGCCTTCATGGAGTTCAGCAGAGAGTTCACCAGATCTGACAGGGCCGCCCAGTGCCTGGCGATACAAGACAACAGCTTTTACAACAGCGGTCAGAGAGCACCTCGTTATGTACGGATTCTCTCTCTAGGTCGCCCTCAGACGAGCACTCCAGCGGGTTTCCAATCTCAGTCCTCCATGGAGCTGGCTTGTTGGCCAGTGTTTTCCACTCTAACATCTTTCCGCAGTGCGTCCATGTATGTTGGTGTGGGATGCCCTGGTGATTGATGCCCGTGTGTTAGTTCCCACAGCACCAGCTTGGGGAGGTCCCGGTGTCTCTGGCAACCGACCACCCAGTCTCATTCTTCTGGATGCTACCATCTCCTTCTCACTTAATTCAGTTACGTTTGGTGTTTCTTCACTTAAATGTTCCTTTCAAATGTGTATTAGTTTGGATTCTGAAATGCTGATCAATTACTATTCATATATATGACTCTCATAGCACAATACTAATAGTTTGTTTTGTTGTTGATTAATTAATTAACAAATAATTTTGTTTTTAATTTCGTACAAAAAAAGAATGGATTTGGCATGGGCCTACATATAGATTTGCCTGTCTAGTACACATTCACATGAGTCTGTGCGTATTTGCGGATACAAGTGTCAAAATGTACCAACTTCAGAGACTTAATTCAGATTAAAGGCATCATTTAAAACCAGCCTCATAGCTGCTGTTATGACAAACCCTGGAGGGAAAAACCAATGAGGTGTTCCCATGAATGGGACAGGAAGTGTCTCACCGGGTCATCTTGAATATCCTGAGCAGCCGGATGCAGCGCAGCACGGAGATGCCGATGGGAGGGATGAAGTCCAGCTCCACCAGCAGCGTCTCCAGGATGCCACCACACACCACAAAGCAGTCGAAGCGGTTGAACAGCGCCATGAAGTAGATCTGCAGCCCGAAGGCGTACATCTTCATGGACATCTCCAGCGTGAACAGCAGCAGTAGGATCTTATTGGCGCGCTCTGGAGTACAGAATAAAAAGGAGGCACATTTGAATTTGTCTTTATTACTGTACTGTAATTTTACATTTACCTGTACATTTACATTCAGGGCATTTAGAAGAGGCTTTTATCCAAAGTGACTTACAATAAGTACATTTGTCAGAAGAAGGAGAAACAATATATTGCAGTCATACAGTAAAGATAAGGTTAAGGTTAACCCATTCCCCTTATACAACCAAGATAGCTAGGATATGATGCTACACAATGCTCAGTACTATTTTTAAGTGCAAGGAAGTGCAACATACAATCAGTGGGGTGTGTGTGGGGGGGTGCATATTCACCAACACACAAACAAATGTTCTATATGTTTCCTCTATTATGTTGTTTTCCTTTTCCTGTATCAGTGTATGATTATCTGATATTGTGACATGGTGTGTATGGGGGAGGGCTGTGAGAGGAGGCGGTGTGTGAGCGGGGCCGACCTTGCATCTCGGTGAGCCACGTGGGCTGGCCGTAGTGCTCGGAGGCGCTGGCCACCGTGTTGAGGAACACCAGCAGCAGCACCAGCCAGTAGAAGTTGTTGGTCTTCACAGCCACCCGGCAGTTCTTCCTCATGGTGTGGTTCAGCTGGCACAGCTGGTCGCTGGGCAACCAGACAAAACAAAGGGGTGGCTTGAGTGGTAAAACACACTAGGGGGGTTAGAGGCTATTTCTGTGTCTTTTATGGACAGGGCAGTGAGGAGAGACATGAAAGTTGGTTGAAAAAGAGATGGTTGGCAGCGCACTAGTGGCCCCTGCCAACCGGATAGTATCTATCTTATTTATTATTTCCTTACTTTATTTCAGGAATATCGAATGACTCACCAGAAACTGTTGGCCATCATCTTTGCCCTGTGAGTGGCGAGAAAACAAACGTATTATTTAGGAGATCAATTCTCACACGCAACATTTTTAGACACTATACGTTCTTCTTGTCTTACATCAAGGAAGCGCAGAAGCCATTGTCATCATCGAGATATGCGATGTCGTCGTCAGAATCCGACTCTATTTAAAGAGAGGGTTGCAGGCCATCTCGCATTAGTAGAGTAAATCGATAAGCACGCTAAAGAGTGGAAACAGAAGGAGCAGACAGATGGCGACATACCTCCATCCTCACTCTGTTTGTACCAGCCAA
Organism: Gadiculus argenteus; assembly: GCA_900302595.1. Taxonomy (NCBI): domain Eukaryota; kingdom Metazoa; phylum Chordata; class Actinopteri; order Gadiformes; family Gadidae; genus Gadiculus; species Gadiculus argenteus. The sequence continues at coordinate 10,060 of OMLJ01090437.1, forward strand.
ACTTCTTCATCATCTTCTTCTTGGCTATTGCAGCACCTTTGGAAACACACAGAAGAGGGTTACGTCACTTTAGAATGTGTGTGTGTGTGTGTGTGTGTGTGTGTGTGTTGTTTTCAGATTGATTACACAGGTATCGACGCGTCCAGTCCATGCTATAACTGCGCTCAGAACTACAGCTGGAACAGCACGAGTTCCTGCACCTGCTCGGTGCCTTTCACCCTCGACCAACCCTTTGAGGTAGAACTGGGAACTT
>OMLJ01090466.1:0-15685 GCA_900302595.1 Gadiculus argenteus
GCAGTATGACATTTTTCCATTTCTTCGCTATAAATAGAGAACAAAGAAAGACCTAATGACTTTGGCAATGGGAAACCATATTGAAAAAGCAACTCTGGTATACCAGTAAAGAGAGAGAGAGAGAGAGAGAGAGAGAGAGAGAGAGAGAGAGAGAGAGAGAGAGAGAGAGAGAGAGAGAGACAGAGAGAGAGACAGAGAGAGAGCCTTAATTACATTAGTTCTGCGCCAAGGGCAGATACCAATGCTCTCTCCTGCTATGAACACAGCACAATATATTATACTAGATTATATATACAATATATACACATATATTCCATTAATAGCCATATTTCATCTATTTTTATAAATGTTTTTATTGGGGGTTGGGAATGCTTTGTATTGGAGTCCCTGTAAACACAACAACCTGCATGTTGGTGGGCCATTTGTACACAACCTCTAGGTAACCTTGTTATTTTCCCCGGGACAGCACCCTGGAGGGGTTGGGGGGTGTCGCTGGGGGAGGGGGCCTCAAATGACCTTCACTTCACAGCAGCTCTCGGTTCTTGTCATGTTTGGCTAAAAGGGATGGAAGACAAAGCCTGTTTCCTGGGTTCACCTGGTGAGTGCACCGCTGTCTCACCTGGAGGGGCACACACAGGCCAGTCCACCCTGGAGTCGGCACACTCAGCACTAGCACGGGGAACGAGGAGCGACTAAGTAGATGAAGACGATGCATTGGAGGATTGATAATGACAGGGGTGATAATCATCTGGGGAGGGGAGGAGCACACTATGATGCAGCTGGGCAGACACATCATAGCATATAACACCTTCACTTGCTTACCACCAATCCCAGCCAATCGGTCCACGTTTCAGCACATGCGCTTCCTCTCAGGAAATGATGAATGGAGCGAAACAAACTCAGCGCCCCCTCAAAAGTACCATCTTCTGGGGAGCCTGTCCTGACTTTGTCTGACACCCCCGCGGTGAACCACTCTGCCCCCCAATCTGGGTGAGCAGATTGGGAGTGTGCGGGGCAGGTTGCCCCCTCACCCCCGAGCCACCAGGACCATGAATCTAATGAGTTCTAGACCTCAGCGCATGTGTTGCCCCAGATTTGAGGGGCCACTAGCAAGAGCTCAGTGTGATCCCTGACATGTCAAACAGCACTGGTCTTTGGGACTGGAACAGGTATTTACTGGTGTTAATGGAGCACAAAATATGTCCAACGTGGATATGCACGTAAGAATGAATACATAGTTGGTATTTTCGTTTCGAGGGGTTTGTCGTGTCCAGGAAAGAGGAATCTCTTGTCTAACAAACACCAAGAATATATTGTACTAAATATCTCCAGACTATAAATACCTATCAAATAAGCACAACATTACAAGGGTCGTATGTCATGTTATGGGGACTTTTAAATCATATTCATGGAGCATATGATAACCTAATGAAGCCATAAATGTGCTATCAAATCAAAATAACAATAACAGAGTAATAATGTGGTTATTTTGTGTGGGTTTAATATTGCTAGATAAAATAATCAAAAACTGATACACATACAAATCCCATTCAGAGATGTAAAATGTGGATGCATGACAGCTCACTATTATCACTACATGTTTTGTACATTCTTCTCCCCTTGCTGTGTGTTCACTTGACCGGGTTAGTGTGAGTTCACACACCACACGTGTTCAACTAGTACTAATATGTTTGTGCTCGGGCTCCCGATGTCTGTTTGCTGGGCATAAAGCTGCACTGGTCCCCCCCCTCCTCACAGTAGCCCCACTCCCTGTTTGTTTTACAGACAGTCGATTTATGGCTGGGGGGGGGAGAAAGAGACATAAGAAGGATAACAACACCAGGTTCAAACCGAGCTGCGCTGTGTGAAGAAGAAGGAGTGAAGGGACGTTGACAAGGAGACTAGAGTCCATTTTGAAAATACGACAGCTAAATTAATTTGCAGCATGAAAACGTCTTTCTCAGGGAGTAGAAAATACTTCACGCAGGGTCCTGGAAGCTCAGAGCACTTCAAAGACTCTGTTCACACACACACACACACACACACACACCAGCCTCTGATATCCCAGCTCCACCGTGCTTCATGTACAGTGGACTCAGTCTCCATGGCCCGGTGGCTGATCGGGCCTCGATTCCTTTGAAACCTTCTCAGTGCGTGTCAATGTGCGGAAAAAGCATTTATTTGATACCCTGAAATAAAAATGGGAATAGAGAGACTCTTGGCTAAGCCGGGACGGTTCCTCTGTCTCTGAGAACAAACACAACTGGGGCTCAGCACACCGTGTCTGAACGTGTGTTTATTATAATAGTCCTTCACACATTCCGTGTTGATGCACTTCAATGAATGAATATGTACCAACGGATCATCCAACATGAATATCTGCAGCCCTAACACAAGACGGGTGGCGGGTGAGCCTCCTGTGATGCTGGAGATAAACCTGAGGCCAACTCCAGCGATGGTCACCCTGTCTGAGTCCAGGGGTGTAATTATTTGAATTACATTTGAATGATTTTGTGCTTCAAACATATGTAATACAATCATCTGTACTGTCTGGGGCATTCTTTACAATGGATGTTTTGCAATACAACAATGCATGTGTTGTGAATACAGTACTCATGATGCATATATAAACACATATGTATAACAATGAAGGCAGGGTAGGGTTAAAGGTTTAAAGGGATTCAATGACACAGTTAGGACACAGATCTGCATAGGTCTACACAAACAGCCTGTCCAAACAGCAGCAAACATCAGACCCTTTAAACATATGTCTCTAAATACCGTAGTTCTATACCGTAGTGCTCTAAATACAGAGTTCTAGGCGTAGAACTCTGTACAAGCCTGCATAGGCTTCACTCCCGCCTTGCACAGATGTTGTATTTGTGCTAAACAAACAATAATAAAAACAAACATATGTTGTGCACCTTAAATATAGATTTGATTTTGTTGTTTTAATATTCAATCCAGTATTGGGGAGAAGAGGGGTTGATAGTATATTTAAATCATAATATATCAAGGCAGCATGTTTACAAAATATGACACAAACTGCTGCTGAGAATGTGTTGAGATGCGTAATAACAAGTGAGATGCGTAATAACAAGTCACAATAATCACAATGACAATCGTAAGTCATTTTACGGCATTACCCAACAGAACAACCAAACCTTATAGATTCTGAATACTGATGACGATTGATCAGATTACTTAGGTAAGCTTAGGAAGGTCTGCTAGTCATATGAATGTATTATGTATCACCACCATTTGCTCTCTGGAAGAACACGTGTCCTGGGTGTAGAGACAGCTGTAGCAGTCAAATCTTACTTATGTAGGCCTACCCTTAATTAAACACCTTCTTAGCGTACTACTAGCATGCTTAGAAATGTACTGAGTAAGTGTACAAGTTTACAGTTGTGTACAGTTTTAGTGTAGTGATATCAAATAGTTTATATCACTACAACAATTCTTAACAAATTATTTGTTGTTTGGTAATTTGGTATAGGCTTAACCTGCGTGGTGATGTTGGTTTGACAGAGAATGACTGGATAAATGAGGCAGTAAGTAGGCAGCTAAGTAGCGAGAAAAAGGCAGCAGCAGACAGATTAGTGGAAGTCGCCTCCCCTCTCTCTGCAACTATCCCAGCAGTCACCAGGCAGCCCTCCACCCCTCACCAAGCAGCCCTCCACCCCTCACCACTCTGCCCTCCACCCCTCACCAGTCAACACCACACTTTCTTCAGGTCGGGACTGTTAACGAAGAGTATCGGGAACATGGCTTTTCCGCAGCAGATATTGCTCCTGGCGGTTCTGTGTTCGTTGAGCGGTGAGTAGCTTCTTGGTTCAACATGCGGGCTTTGGATGAACGCGTTACGCGCGTCCTTGCGCGCTGGGGCGCTTGGAGACGGCGACCGTGGGGCTCCTTAGGTTTGATGCAAAAAACATGATTTCTTCTTTATTTTTATTGGAGTTAAGCGGTTAGTTGATGTTAGTTGCAAACGATCGTGTTTTTGTCAGTTCTAGCGAACGGGACGCGTTTTGGGACGTTGCGCATTTTTTTAAATGTACTTTTTAAGCTCACCGTCCTCTGATGGCACGAAGATTTTAAATTGCACTTTGATTTAGTTTTTCAGAGATGTTCTGTTTTCCTGTTCCACTGTTCCAATCTGTCCCACTCAACAAAAGCAGACTGTACGTGACCATGGGCTGGTTCCCATCAGGAGGAGCTGGTGTCAGGCCAGCTCCTCCTGGAGGACTTCTCTCAGACGGTCCATTCAGTGTGGTGGTCAGTAGTTCACTTATCTGGGCAGTGCATTACGCAGGAGTAACACAATCTAATATAAGTGCACAAAAGGAACAGTAGCGCCGCTTAATGTGATGTTCATGTGATGTTAACCTGAAGGATGATCGAGTTGTAATGCAACCATGAGTCGTTTACATACAATGCTGTGATGACTGAAATATAGTCACCTAGTATAGTGGATTATTATATAGTAGACCTACACCGTGGAGCTCAGATGAATCCCTCCTCATGTATCCGACTGTTGTATCTTTTATTGTTTGTTTTTGTGTAACCTTGTTAGTTTGGTTACCGCAGCTCAATCCCCAAACTGTCTGTTTCTGGATTAATCTATTGACTGTAACAATGAGGCACAATGTAGGCTCTAATAAGAGCATTAAAACACACCAGAGTAACCAAGATATGTTAATTGTAGCGAATATTGATTTTCTTTTCTTTTTTGGCCCTTCAAAGCACTCTTTTATTCTTTACTTGATTGTATGTCAGCCTGGCCATAAATTGTCCCTGCAGGCACAAAGTGGAGCAAACAGAAAGCCTGTCTTCCATGGCAGGCAGTCGCAAGGACCTTCACTGTGAATTTGTCTGAGTTAGATGAACGATTTGGATACAATTTGAATAGGTTTTGTTTTTCAGTTTATTATAATCTTTTTATAATTTGAATGATTTCGGGCATTGATTTTTGGGCTGGGACGTCGTTGGGACATTGTAAACTTTTGTTCAAAAACCATTAATTAATTAATATATACATATTTTATAAATTTCCTGTATGAATAAGCATGAATAGAAATAGATTAGTGGCTCACCTGAGGCAGTGACAATGCAGTGTGTCTATGAAGCAGAGTGGGCTTGGCCGACCACTACCACAACTCTGACCATGTCAGGGGAGTCTTTTCATCCCTATATATTTAATACAGTCCCTCATATTTCTTTAAATGAAAACCATAAACACTTCACTGCCTATGACTGAAAGCAGATGTTTTTTGAAGGACCACAGAGCAGCGACTCCCATCCTTGCATGCATTCAGAGAGAGTTGCTTTTGGAGCGTTTTCTGAAGGTGGGTACGCACAGCCCTGAACGTTAGTGGTTGTGGACATGGCCGGCCCCCGTATAAGGGGAAACCACGGGATGTAGGCTGTATAGAGGAGCTGACTTGGAAGAATGTGATATTAACTTAAGCAGAGGTATTGGCAAGGAACCTATACTCCAGGTCTGTGATACCATTCAACTCACATCTATTCAAGGCTCTCTTGCAGGCTAACAACAATAGAGGCGATTCATTAAGTCATCATACAGGTGGACCACAGTGAGGGGCGACCTGGACTTAATCAGAACTGCATGTCAGAATCTGTGTTTGTACTGTTGCTCAGGTTTCACTAAAATAAACATTGAAAAGTCAATAATGGAATCCATTGTCAAATGCTAGGATTTACATAGCATTTAGAATTTCCCATTGCCTTCCGCCATTGCCTAGTCTAAGACAGTAAATTAGGTTTTGTTTTGGTTTGTTGGCCGGTAAATTCAAATCAGTTAAGGTTCAGGTAAATGGGTTTTACTTGAGCTAAAAGTCATCAACCAATGCTGCCTCATGTCTTTCTGTGGATGTGTTGCTGCTGTGTGGGGGCAAGGCACCCACAGGCAGAACCCTCTGATGAAGCTACGTTACATAGTAGACTTACATCATGGCTGAAAAAATAACTCATCCTGAACTCATCCTCTGTCCGCATCGCCAGATCAATAACCACCAGTGTTTTTTTTAGTCTGGTGCTTGTATATGTTTTGCACTGCACCGTTTCGGTTGGACATGACATTCTTTCAAGTCAGACTAGTGAATTGATTTGAGGAGACATGCGAGCGTGACCAGGTTACGTTTAGCGGAGCTTTGATATGCCGTCAGTAAAACTCGTATCTGAGACTACGAGAGAGATGTTTTTCATCTAGGTAATGGATCCTTGGTTGGATTAATCATGGCCCATCTTGGCACTCTCTACCGGTACATATCCCTCCACCCGGAGCCCTGCATCAGCCCTTTCCCACCGCAGCTAAGACACACAATCAAACATCTACTCACTAAATCTTCTTATAAATGAATCAAGGAAAACATTTTCATTTTTATTTATTTAGTTTTCTCGATGAAATCCCATCCACAGAATGTATAAAACACTTCACGTTTTCTTTGTATTAGGTTTGAATCTGCCTCCATATTACTAAATCCCTAGGGGGACTGGGGCCTGACAGCCAGGAATCCATGCTGGCACCACGGTGCATTCTGGCCAGACAACATTTGCTTTTCATGTAAACAGCAGTGCAGCAATAACAACGGCCAGCGCACCAAGGGCTGTCCCGCTAGTCCCTTCATGAGCCACATCAGGCGCTGGACTCCTCTTCCCACCGGGGTCAGTCGGTCAGCCGTTCTTAGCTTAGTTCCACGGTCTATTAGCGCAATAGCACACCGCACATTGTTTTTCCTTTCTTTTGATGTAGTGATGTCAAACCAAAGGACTAGTACAACACATCGTTTAACTTCATAAGTTAAAGCCAACAAAGAACACAGTATTGAGTAGTAAATTACATAAATTACATTTAAGTCACAGGCCAATCATTTGTGGAAACAAACAAAGAAATCAATGTAATTTAGTAAGATGCCTGTCCACCAGTAGATGCTAATGTGGCGCATTTCCACTGGAGGTGCTGGTCGGTTCAGTCTGCAAAGGTGCGGCACGGGTCGCGTTTCCCCCGCCAAAAGTGGGCGTGATCCGGACTGAGACGCATTGAGCCGTACTCGTATCTGAGACGAGTACTGAGACGAGGCGTGCTGGGTCTGAAGCGTACCAGCCGGTGGAAATGCGCCAATACACCATGTGTGGCCCTACTCTCAGGTCGTGTCTGCTAATGTAAACTGTGATGAACCTGAAATAGACTTGGTTATGCGCACAGCTAACACGGTTGTTTACAACAGAATTAACACAAGTGTAGTTGTTTTACATCATGTAAACTGGGAGAGAGTATTTACTCAACACTAGAACTACGAACTATGATTCTTTAAAGTAAGCAGATGGCTCTTCATCCACATCCACTTAAGAAAGTTCCTTCTTTAAAAATATGCAAGTTACGCAAAAATAATACCTGGCAACCCTTTCCCACATGTCCTAACCCCGTCCAATGAATGGCTTAACCCACAAAGTATATAATGTCAGAAGCTTTGAGCTGAAATGGACTGCCAAAATCCTTTTGCAACATTTATTCTGTTCAGACAAGCATTTATGGGGGAAATATGAGAGAATGCAGAGGGTGAAGGAAATGCAGGGGGTTCCTTCTCTTTCTGTGCTCCTCCTGTGGGTAGTGGGGGGGTTTGTGGATGCCATGAGGCAAAATGCCTGCAGCTGTTGGCTCCAGTTGCTCAAGCAGGATTACTGCATTAGGCTGAAGTGACAGACAGGCATGACCGATACCGAATGGAGCATACTTGACTCATTGTCTTTCATTAAAGTGAGTGTACCGTTCTGATCCCCTCTGCATCCCATGGAGCCTGGTTATAAAGCTTTTACTGGCAATTGCAATACATCGATCAGGCAGGAATGAATTCCAAAGTGGGGGGAAAAAGCAGTTGATGGAGGAGAGAAAACGGAATGCCTCTTAGGGAATTTTTAAAATAGTGATCATTACATTTATGGAATGCCTAGCGGTGTTGGCACTATGAATGACCTGAGCCTTTCACCCTCTAGAGCCTTCCTCACACTAAGAACAGCCACTTAGCCTTCACTGATTTCAAACCTGCCCACTGATGGTGGATCCAAAATATAAAAGGTGGATAAAAGTGTTGAGCTTTGCTAGGTGGCGAAGGCAACTTGAGTACTAGTGTCGAGTAAAGATATACTTTTTCCTATTCCTATAAATTGTAATTTAACAATCTGATATAGTCTAAAATTCCAGAGGTCGCGTTGTGATCTTCGCCAAATTGTATTGCTAGCACACCTTGTGCTAAGTTTCTGATGAGTTTTACACCAGCCATTGCTGGCGTAACACCAGGGCCATCAACTGGTTGGTAACTGAAATGTCTGTTATTTAATTTACAGCAAATCCAAATAAAATAGAATGTGGACCTTTTGAACCTAAATCAAATGGAATTGTGATATCAGTGGCGATAACCAGCCTTATTGGATACTCCTTTCATTGGCTTCATACTGCTGCCTTTCCCAATAGCTTCTACACTAAATCCCCAGGTACGGCTGTTTGTCTCTGCTATACAAAGCCATGCTTGAATGATCAAAAGCATTGCTCAGATCAGTTGCCAGAGGATGAGCAAACATCACTCCCCTAAGCAAAAAACCTAAAAGCTTTTGCCCTGCATACTGCATTGCTTTCCATGGTACACAGATCATTGATGTTGGAGTGGGATTTGATATCAAACAGCTGCCACTGTTTACACTGGGTAGGTAAGGTTTAAACCAGACTTTTTTTTAGGAATTTCCTCTGCATCGACTATCTCTCCCAGTGCCAAATAAATTCTCCTGAGCCTTATCTGTATACTCATAGCGGTTCTTTAAACAGAAAAATCCATAAATGACAAATTTGCCTTAGAGACTAATGCGCCTCTTTGTGGAATCGGCAGATCTAAGCAGTATGTTCAATAACACTCGACATTGCCCAAAAGAAGAAAAGGCAGACGGGGGTGGGGTTGGGTAGAACATTTACAATGGCCTAGAGTCAGGGCCTTAAACTCTATCATGGCAAATCACACACTCTGGCACCAAACCACCCCAGGCCTGATGCGCCACAAATAATCTTCACTTGGCTTTTGCTTTTCATTTTATTTAATTTTTATACATGGACTTTATGTCCTAAAAGAGAATCGAAATAATGTAGGATAGATGTATGCCTGTCTCTTTATCAATCATTTTTGAACCAGTGGCAATCATGGCATTAGGAGGGGATAAATTACCTAGGCGGCAGTAAGACTTGGCCCAAACTGCTACACCCTAACACCAACCAAGATTTTCCTTGGAAGTTGAAAGGCTTCAATACAGTCTCAGAAAGTGTTGATAGACTAAATATTTGTAATCGTTCTTTTAAAGAAGTGGGCAGAAATTGGTTGGTTTTAGTTTATAGGACTATGAACTTGGTTTAGTAGTTTTAACGTGCACAAATCTCCACATTGGTGTGCACATGTTGAGCCAGCGCCTAATAGTTTGCCATAATAGTTGAAAGAAATGCATTTTTAGGACAAATTGGAACAATTGGCCACGAAATGTGACCATCTGTACCTTCCCTTTATATTGAGTGGCTCCCATCTGCAGGACACATGGCAATCTCTAGGGCCGCGTTCCAAGCCTTGGCACGGGGCCGGCCAATGCCACTGGGAGCCGCCGAAACCCCTCTGATGTTCTGCTTCTTGGATAACACCGTCCTTCTCCTGATTCTTTCACCAATCGTTTCCTTTCTCCTTCCCCTCTCTTCATCTGGGACTCAGAGAGCAGCTGCACACACACACCTGACTCCCCATTTATCGGTTGTCAGGCAGATCCATCGGAAGCTGCGGAGGGTTGCCATGCGTGGCTTGGGTTTCAGAGAAATGGTAGACGCCACAATGGTCGGCACCTCATCCAACCTCTTCCTCTCAATCTTACATTGACACGCCGGCCGCATTCCCTTCAGTACAGTTTGTGTCAGAATTCCCTTCCCAGAATGCATTTTGTCAGTCTTTCTCCGACTTGTTCAAGTGTTACAGCCTGATGGCACATGTATCTTGCTATCACAAAAATGTCTACTACTAATCATTTTATGTGCATGTTAGGGGAGATGGAAGGGTAAAACTAGTATAATTTATCCTAAGGGGGTTAAAGGACAATTCCGGTATTTTGAACATTGAGGCCCCTTTCTGGTTTGTCTATGAAATAGAGTGGTTGACACCGAAATTCTGACAATTGGTCCTGTCTCTCAAAAAAGGGGGTCTGTTTACGTTTGGTTGTAGTCTTTTCGCTCGGTTCTTTGTCTCAACATTAAGGCGAAAAGACTACAACCAAACATAAACAACCCCCCTTTTCATTTCCAGCCAACGAGCAAATCAATGGGATTTACAAAATGCAATAAATGCAATAAAACATGACAAACTATATTTCGCTACGATACTTGATTTGGAATACGAATACCACTAACCACTCGGTGAGTTGCACATTTCTGAAAACTATCGTTTAGGGTTGTTTTAAGGACAGGGTTAGGCAGGAGCGATTCTAAATTAGCCAAATACCCGAGACAGGACCAATAGTCAAAATTTCGGTGTCAACCACTCTATTTCATCCTAGACATTTGTTTGGTCAAATTGTTTTGTTGATTTGCAGCATCTCTAGTTTACTTGTTATTTGAATGAATGAGATCATTGGAAAACGATGTAGAAAAAAACTTGTTTTGTATTGTCATTAAACAAAATACTACCATGTACAAATAACTAAAGTAGAATAAAATCCATAGTGCTACGAAAAAAAAGTTAATCTGTTGAACCAGTTTCTGGCCAGTGTGGACTCCTACACCTGGAGAAGGTAATCCAGGCGGGATCAGATCTCCATCTACCTAAGTCTTGAGAGAGCAGGTTCCCCTTTCTCCCAACTCCCTGACTCTTGGAGGTCTCTTGACGATGAGCAATCCCAAAATGGAAAAAGAAGGTCCCCTATTTATTTCACTTTTAGAAAACTGACACTGAAGAGTCCAGTCACTTTATACTGCTAGCCATAAACAGTATATAGCACAACCATTTAAATGACACATTATATTAATAGCACAGTGATTATTAGTCAAGGAACATGTTAAGAGTTACTTTTAAAACATCTCCTGCATGTCTGCATGCCTAAGGAGTGTGAAATCTGACCGATGTTCTATGTCATTGGTTTTAAAGGTCTGAATCCCTGTAATGGATATGGTGCCTGTATCAGAACAATTCAAATACCACAGCGCCTCTGTTGGCTGCTGGCTCCAAACATCCCCTCCAACCATCCCATTGTCTGGTGGAATGCCAGTGGTCCGGTTTCCTTTTGTTCTCTGGGGTTATGTCAAACTACTTGTCCAACTGATGAACGAGTGTCACTTGGGGAATCAGGTAAAAGGATCTTCCCAAGAAGAGGCTCAGTGTAGCGTTGGGTTCCCAGACACAGTTGCATTAAAAAGATGAAATGCTTATAGGCATCAGTACTAGCATTTAGTGTTCTATAGGAGTACTCTAGTTTAGTTTAGTTCTGAATACTTCTAATTCTTTGAGTAAGGATCAGGTTGAATTGAGTGTTTTAACGTTGAGTTATTTGTCAAAGTATTAAGTTACTTTCTAGTTGATTAAAAATTACTTGAAAAGCATTGGTTAAAGGTCCCATGGCATGCTACTTTAAGGATGCTTTTATATAGGTGTTAGTGAGCGCCTAATACAGTATTTGAAGATGTTTAAGAAATTCAGCCTTGGTGCAGAATTACAGCCACTACGAGCCAGTCCCACAATGAGCTTTCCACAAATGTGCCATTTATGTGTCTGTAGCTTAAAATGCTAGTAAGGTGGAGAGAGACGGGTCAAGGTGGGGAGGGTGGGGGTGTGGCCCTGAGCAGCTTGCGGCCACGGTACCGTGCGCTAGTGTTTACAGTGGAGGTATCGCAATGGCTCAGATTCATAATATCATCCGGAGGCACACACAGCTTTTGGCCGTGCTCTGTAAAATATTCTAGAACACTCCGGGTGCGCCGAAGGTAGTCCTGGAGCTCTATATCTAAATAATATATTATAATATATCAATATCTATATTATATAATATATATTATCACGGCCAGAAGCTGTGTGTGCCTCCGGATTATATTTTGAATCTCAAACAACTGCGTTGGGTTCTCCGACGTCTCTGGTTCTTCCACATCCACGTCAATCTGAAGTACAGACAGAACCACGCCATGGAGAAGAGAGGGATTGTTGCTGTTTGCGGACTCCCTGTACGAGACTCGTAAAATTTGGCTGACGTCTGAGCTTTTATTTTGTTCAAAGGCGGAGCAGGATACCTAGTGCATGTTTTATTCCTAACGCCATTTCTATCCACTTGTGGACCATAGGCAAGCTAGGGGAACTCATATTTATTTATATTAATGTTATAAACCTCATAAAGTAAAATTTACAGAATGTACAGAATGTAATGGCTTTTAGTGTCATACTTGTGTGTTTGACTCCCAACAGCCCCTCTGACTTGTTTTTCCCCTGGTGATTTTACTTTAAAAAGATCATATCCCTGTGAAATATAGTAGAGCAGCATCATGTTACCATTGGCCTCATGCCAGGCTGCCTCCCACACTGACTTTCCCGCTCAATACATTAACGTGTGGCATCTAATGATAATGAGGTCTGGATAACTTGAGGATGGCTTTGATGGAATGAGTGCAGTTGTGCAGGCAGGGCTACATATGTGCATGAATATTCATAGTGACCCTGGGGCCAAGAGAAAGCGTCTCTCCTGGAGGGTGCGCTCTCTTTAATGGAGCATGCCATCAACATGGTCTGTGTGGGGCTGCTTCTCCTCTGTATGATTGATGGGTAGAAATAGATTTTCATTAAATCCTGATGGCCGCTCACTGGGTTCACTGAGTCCCTCACATCGCCTGGCATTGAGGTGCTCGCTAGTGTCTTCATTCCATTTGTTTTTTTTATTGTATTGTAAATAACCAAATGAATAATTTTAATTCCCAAAATGACACGGCCCCTAATTCATTTACACAACCTCCCAATAACGATGTGGGCGTTGGGTGGTGTCACCCGTTTGATGATGAAAGAGAAGCTCGTTCCTAGAGCTGTCAGGCCTGTGTCAGGGGGGTCTATGTTAAGTAGCACTCTGAGCACAAAGGGGAATCATCGTAGCGTCATAGCCCATTACGGTTATTGTTGCCCTCAGGCTTAATGATGTTGTCTTCTGCATTCAGCTGTGAGCTTCATCACATTATTACTTACCATTCGTACATGTTACCAGAATGAGCGTTGTCGAACATCATTTTCATATATTTCATTGCTTCATGACACTATGATCTGAAATTACCACCAGCGACAAATCATCACTTCGTATGATTAACAACATTACAATCACAATACAATTTGTTTTAGGCGATTTTGTTAAAACATTAACAACGAAACAAGATGTTTCAGTTGCTAAAATAAGTGGTGTACAGCAGCTCACAATACGAGTCTGCCTGGACCAAACACGGCCCCTCCTGTTGGCTCCCAGTAGGACAGACGGCCATTAATTCAGGGCTCCCCAGAGTTGCTTTAGGGAGGCGTTTGTTTACTGAGAGTATTGTTTTAGTGGCTGGCCTCAAAGGACACGTGCTTTGTTTAAGCAACGTGGGTGTGAAGAGAGGGACGAAGGGAGCCGAGAAATAACTGTTGAGCATATGATGGAATGCAACAACACATCTGCTGTGTTTTCCAATCATTGTCTGATCACCTCTCGGTTATCAGAACCGCCTCACCGTTTCACCAAGGAAATGTCCCCAAATTACTTGGCTTGTTGAATCTGGTTGTGTCAAGACGTAATGCATTCATATTGTGTATTATGCAACATATCACCCATATTATTGTAGAATTAATTGTTGTAATGGCTTGTATTTTGTGTGCAGTTGCACTTTTATTTTATGCCTGAAACATGTCTAATCAACAATCAACAACAAATCAACAAAAATTGTTGTTAATGAACTTGAAGTAGTATCTCACTCTCTGTTATCTGTGGTTCACAGATAAAAAGCTGCCTGGGCAAAAAATGGGCATCAGAAAACACAACACATTGTCTGCTAACTCCTGTTAATCTCACTGGTCTGCTGCCAGTGGCTGTGCTACGTGCAGGGCAGGGGCGTCCTAGCATTAGCTTCCTCATAGTGCACTATCAGAAGGTTCTCTAAATGCAAACACAAACGTTCCATTGTTTTCTCTGTTGACGACTGTATTAACTACATTTTTATCTGACCCAAATGAGCAGTTCCTGCTATACATTTCTGCTTGACGTTCCCACAAACTGTAATTATAATCAGAGAGTAGCTTAGTCAGCATAAAGAAAACATGTCCTGTGACCAGCAGACAGCCCATAGACCTGGCCAGATAGTGGCCAGTTTGTATAAATGGCCTAAGACATTGCTCATATAACAATAATATATATACAATATAAAAATCTATACAATAATATAGTGGCAAAAAATGGATACAAGATAGTTAGTGAATATTGTGAATAAATAAATGCGATATTACAATGATTTTTAAGTGCAATACAGTTTTTTGTAAAGTTATATACACATCTATATAAAAGCAGCTCACGCCAGCAGGCCGTATTCTGTGACGGGGTCATTCTGTGTCACGGGCCCAAGCTGTCCAGGGGGAGGCTCTCACTGCATACGTGAAGCCCGGCTCCTAAGCTTGGAAATGAAGTAGGGGGATTAGCCTCCCTGTTTGAATCGCCCCCATATGCTCATACTGTATGGATGTGACGGAGGCCCTCTAGCTTCCTGTTCCTTACTGATGTCTCCCCAAAGTGCTGTCCGCTCCCTCATTACGTTTAACCGCGTCCATCCACCTCTCAGCTCTCACCTCTCTCAGCCCTCCGGTTCCCCTGAGAGATACCACCCTGACACACACACACACACACACACACACACGCGCGCGCTACTGTGTTGTACGAGAGAGCTTTGGATTTGGGCTTGGTTCTGACCAGCCATGTCTAGAGGCGTGGAGGATGTTTAGAGGAGTCATGGCGGCCCCCCGCTGGCCACCACCGCCGCCTCCTGCCAGCCTGGCATCTGCTGGAACAGCGGTATCCCACCAGTGACCTATCACAGGAAGTCAGCCAATTAGATCCCAGGCCGCGGATAACAGGGCCCACGGCCGGCTCTGTCAGGACACAAAGCCCACCAGGTGAACAGCAGACCGGAGAGGGGAGGGCCTCGTACAACACCCACAGGAGGACGCTAGGACAGAAGGAGGCTATTTCTATTGCTATCTGGTTTTCCATGGCTTGCCCCGCTTTCTGTTTTTGTGTGAGATGTGGGAAAAAACAATATGGAATTAGCTCTGCTTTTACACAATACAATGAATATCAAAGTATCTTAAGTGAGGATATCTAGTTGTTTTTATTCAATGAAAGGAGGTAAAGTAAAATAATTTAAAGAAGAACATCTTTCAGTAATATTCACAAAATTCTAAGACCAATGTAAGGAATCACTAAAACAATGCGGCCGTTGCACCTGGTGCTTGTTGACGTAATGAACCGGTTGCCAGATTGGGCTGAGCAGCGGCAGAATGCCCACAACGCTCCTGCGTTGCATTCTTGTTGCGTTTACATTTTGTAAACAGCACAGATTCAAAGGGAGGGGCATGCATTTCCGCACATCAGAAACAATTCACCT
>OMLJ01090473.1:0-13991 GCA_900302595.1 Gadiculus argenteus
TTGAGGGCACCTCCCACGCTCGTAGGTTCTTAAGGAAGTTGCGCACACACACACACACACACACACACACACACACACACACACACACACACACACACACACACACACACACACACACACACACACACACACACACACACACACACACACACACACACACACACAGGGTGTAAATGAACAGGTCTGTGTCATTATGATCCATGCGTCCTGATATCATCTCACAGTCATTACCTGCTGAACGCAGTCCAGAGCAAGAGGGGTGGCCTGGGTGAACATCTCCAAGCGCACGCCGAGGCCGGGGTCCTCCAGAATCAAACAGCCAATGTCAAACCATCTGATGAGAGCGAGAGAGAGAGGAAAATTGGTGCCTTGGGGTAAAAGACTTGGCTATAACTGAATAATTGCATATGATCATGCATCAGATCATCTGCATTCATACAGGACTGATAAACTACAGCTTCAGTCCTCCAACTTCAACAGAGAGATGGGGCTGCTGCAGAAGAGAGGCTCATCTTCCATATGAAGTAACAAAAGAGCCAGAGTCTGGGATAGCGGTTCTGGTCGATCCTTCGTTTTTCTTCTGAATCTGAGGCGTTATCCCTCCCTCTCCACCGCTCCCTCTCCCTTCCGATCAGTGTCCACTGACAGTTATCCGATATTCGTTCTAAATGCTTTGATCGGTGGTCTGGCTTATGGGTTTGGCTTATAAATCAACTTCAACTGTTGAATACGTTCAGCACATGTGGCCTGCCAACAAATAAACTTGTCAATTAATTGAAGTGTTAATTTTATACATATTTTATGCTCGTTTTTAAAGGTAGTAATATCGTATCAGAGTTGCGACGCACACCGTGGCGTTTTAGTACAAGTGCCCGAGAAGTCTCTGACGATGTCATCAAAATCGGCCGCAGCCTAAACGGAGCTCCAGACACCCAAACACACTGCGCCATTGTTCTACATGTGTCTCAGAAGCTCAATCACTCTCTCGGAAATGTATGATTGAAATACACTACCTTTAAAAACACACACAAAAAAGCTGTGCATGCAGTCAAAGTGCGATATTTAAATGCATTCTATCTATTCTATCTGTCTATTTAATCCTATTCTTTATTCCGTTACTCACCCAATAGCCAACCGTACCTGCATACATTTAATCTAATTGTATTTTAATTCAGCCTTGACCTTGCACTTTCCATGTATATCAAGTCCACTGGCTGCAGGAACAGCAGAGTGTCCCTCAGGGGGTTGATACAGGCTCATACTTGTCTGGGAAGAGTTCAGCGATGAAGTTCTCCACAGACACCACCGGCTGCTTCTCATGGATGACCCCCGTCCGTCGCAGGCTGTCGATGCGCTCCTGGGCCCCCTGGAGGGAGAGAGAGAGAGTAAATGAGTGAGTGAGTGAGTGAGTGCCAACACCTCAGATTCCGAAGAAAACAAACCAATTGATGCAACTGCCATTCACTAAATCTTTTCCCCCGTTTTCCATATCATTTTCCCATCAGACACATACATCCAGTGGCGTGTGCACTCATGAACATTTGAACATGAATCAGTCAGGCTGTGGTGCCCCGTGACGTGTGACATGGTCCGGAGCTGTCCAGACGTAAGGACTAGAGTGAACACATTTTGGACCGTTCAGGGCATTGTCTGACAGCTCTGACACACGATGATGAATCAAACCTTGTAGCCTCCGATAGAGGTGAAAGGTGTAATATGACCTCAGACACAACTATTTATTGATGCCATAAATCGAATAATTTGACATGGTGACCACCATGAAATACAAATGTTGTGTCATCTGATCCCGGCATTAGGCGTTTTAATAGGCAAAGCTGATGCGTATGATTTACTTATCAGGAGCATGAACAGCATTCTAAAAAGTAAACTTTGTATCACTACATTTATTATGTTGTTATATTATCATACGGGATTCTGTCTTGTTATTTCAATATAAAAGACTAGAAATGACATAGAAATGGCATGAAAGACAGACATCCAAGAGATATGTTGGGACAGACACTGGGGAACTTTGCGGTGTGTAGCCTCTCTCCAGTTTAATATCCTTTGTATCCAAAGCATCTCCAAGAATGTCCAATAGTAACAAAATATATTACAGATTAGATATGATAGGATATGGTCACTGTTGTGTTTATGTAACAGAGGGATTTTTGCCTGTAGGACCGGGAAACATTGAAGCACAAGCTTAGCTTTTTATCAGGACCTCTTTGTACCCAAAACACTAACCCTAACCCTCACCCTCACTTCGGGTACTTTGACAGACACACTGGTCGCGTAGCTAAAAGTCTTCAAAGTTGCATCTCCGGTTTCACACAGATAAGAACTCAGAAAAAAAGAAAAACCAAAGGAGCTCAGCATTGGTCTGCTGCTTCAGCGCAGAGGTTCAGAAAAGCTTAGCCTCACGTTCCGTACTGATCCATGAATTCTGCTAAGCAGCTTCTGACATTTCCTGAGTTTATATTCACACACATCGACGAAGCAGAGTCATGCAGAGAGACAGAACCCAAGTGAGAGCTGCGTCCGTGGTGGGACCGGAAATAAGCAGTTGAGAAAAACGACCAAAAATTTACTTCCAAAACACTTGACTCGATTCAAGAAGAAGTTTTAAAAAATCATCAATATCTGAAACATTTCGAACAGCTTGCATTTTTGCAAGATATTTTCATTCTGAAATATTTTCGGGAGAACATTTATTCACCCCTTTCATTGGATTTGAACTAAGTTCTATGACAGAAAGCAGCAGTCGGTCCAGCCGCTTGTTGACATGATCATGACTCAAAACACTGTACAACAATATGTTCCCCATCTTTACGAGCCTGAATAAAGCACCCAAACTGACCTTCACACCCGCCGCATAGCCCACTGGCTGGGGGGCGATGTTGGACTGACCCGGTTCCCCCGTGACCATAGCCATCCCAAACACCTCCTGGAAGGCGTCCCGCACAGCCTCCACCTTCACCTCCTTGTCCGAGGTCACCACGATGTCCACGTCTCCGCCAGACCCTGAAACCAGAGACGCACGCATTCAGAGCTGGCGCCAACACACATTAAACACAATGGATTGATGGCATTGGAACTCGCGACAGAGCAGAGGGGGCGCATGTGTACGATCTCTGCATTTCCCATCAGTCATCTGACCAAATCGACAGATGTTTTAATAATAATATGCATTGCATCAGTAAGAAGTTTATCCTCCCAAGCAAATCCCCAAGCAAAGAGTGAAATCAGATGTCATAGATTCTCTCTTACATAGTCATGTAATAGAGCAGCAGGTAGGGTTTCAGTATCCTGCTCCAGCATGATTGAATCAATCCCAGTGCCTGGCACTGCCCACCCTGACCTGCCCCCATTAAGGACTTTACATGAAGTACTTTACAGCACAAAATGTTGTATTTCATCATACCTTTGTATTGTGAAAATGTCCCATGAGTGATTATGATATATAGAATGATAACTACATGGTCCTGGGCCTGGCTGTGGAGTATACTGTCTGCACCAACAGAGATGTAAAGGAAGGTCAACTTACTGATGTATGGCGCCATGCCAGGATCTAGCGTCGTGATCATGGACTCAACGGAGTGTTTAGTCCTGTCAAGCACCTGCTTCACCATAGGGTTACCGGCCACACCCTGGAAACATAAACACATAGGGGTAAGACTAATAACTGGATCATTACTGGAACATAACATATAACTAAGATTTAAGTGGTTGTATGTGTATGTGTATGTGTATGTCTATCCTATAGCGATGACCTAGGTTGTCAACGCTATACATTACGAGCACGTTCTGATATTTGAGGCTCAATTGACAGCTATTAGTGGGTGAAATGTCTGTTTTGAGTTGCCTGCGCCTGCCTATGAGCCAATTTTAATTTGAAATGGCTCCCAAGTATTTTCTGATCCATAAGTAAATCTCTTCCCTGATTGGCTCAGATAATTGATCTTGCTTATCACAGGTGCTTAAAATGCAACACTCCTCAATGGCGGAAAATTTAGCGAGTAATGTTTCAAAGTTTGTCTCTCTTCGGCCCTCTCTTTACAACTCCCTTATCGTTCCTACATCATCTTTAAAACATGTGACTACTATAGAAACCACAGAATGCAGTGTAGGAACACCTTATGTAAATACAGTAGCCATGGCCTAATATTTACATGGGAGACTGCCCTAAACTTGGATCTGAGAAAAAAATGTGAAATAGGAAAATCTTCATATCTTCCATAACCAATTTGGATATAATGTTTTTCAACTAATCACAATGATTTTCAATCAACAATAAGAAATAATTAACTACATCCTATTGTTTCTGTTCTCTAGAATCATCATGTGTGTGAATTACATTCCCGGCCTCAGGGCAGTTTACACCACCTCCACACTAATCCTAAATTGCAGCCCTACAGGGGCACGGTTGGTATACACTCATCCATAGGTGAACACATGGAAAACCTGGAAAAACCTGCCAGGATACTCCCAAGACATTTGGCAATCATACAGTCACACACATAAAACCAGCCTTCCTTCATCTTCCTCATACTAAGCAGTTTTGTTAAGATGTTTCAATAACTATGAGATCCATTACTAGTGCTGGGAACACCTAACACACTAACAAGAGTTCATTAACGATATTCGGTTGTTGACAGGTGCAACGTGTATAAACAGTCTCACTATTACAGAAGAATGAAGCTACAATCTCTAGTAAACCCACCTGATGATTGGGTTTATTTTTCTGTCTAGCTACATAATGCTTTAATCTAACCCATGGAATTCCAAATGAATGAAGAAATTAGATTTATTTTATTTTCTTTGAACTAATGAGTAAGATACAGATGAAAGCATTAATTTTGTTTTGGAACCGAACGGAATCATGTAGTGGTATGAGAAGTTTAGTGGTAAAAACGTCAAACAACACCCAGGACTGTTCATTGACTCGCAGTACCTTGAAGAAACCCCAGATGCCGCCGCCGGCCCCCGTATCCACGGTGACCCTGGGGTCTTCGGGCTCCTCGGGGAAGGTGATTGGCGAGCCTGCGTCGATTCCTCCTGACATCAGCGGCTGCTGCATCATTGGGTTGGAAACCACTCCTACAACATCGGTGGAATATTGTATGCATCATTTTAGATGTAGAAAGTTACAGAAAACGTCCTTATCAAGTCCCTTCTCACACCTTCTTTAACATATCACTTCTCTAATAAACCATTTCGAACTGATTACATTGAATACCCAAACAAAGCTATATTGCTTTTATTACAGACTACCTAGACATCTCCAAAGCATTCTCCCCCTCCCCTCTAATCTTCATACTATGAATTTAGACGACCCACCCACAATATCAACAAATTAAAGTTTTAGTTTTGACTAGTGACAAATGGTACAAATATTCCCTTTGCATAATGGAGTGCCACAAGCTACAAAGTAGCTCTCACAAATTTTAATTGTAGAGTTGTATTCGTTAACATACACTATAGAATGAACAATGCCATCTAGTGGCCACTGTAGCGGCATGCAAGATGTCCCAGGTGAAGAATCTTCACCTGCTGAATATGTTGTATATAAGACAGTAGCTAAATCTGGAAGGCCCTCGTTGCAAACAATGGGCAGGTAAGAATAAATGATTCCTCACTCCTGTTTAAAACAGGAACATTAAAGTGAATGCCCAAAATCTTCACGGCTTTGGTGTTGTATTTTTGTGTTTTGTGTACAAAATAAATATACACTCAAGCAAGTGGGGGTAGACTCTACCCCCAGTACACTCTCTGGGGGTAGAGTGGGGATGACAATCTTCATCTCACCTGGCATGGGTGACGGACTGGAGAAAGTGGGCATCAGCGGGGTCTGGGGCGTGCGCCCGCCGTGGCCCCGCGTGATGTCGTACCCTGCACTCATGGAGAAGGCAGATGTGGGCGGGCCGACCGGAGGGGCCGACAGGACGGCGCCGGCGGGCGGAGGCAGGCCGCTTGGAGGACCCAGGGACGGGACGGAGGGCGGGGAGAGAGGAGTGAAGGGGCCACTGAAGGACTGGGAGGCAGCGGACATGGGCGAGGCGGCGTAGCCAGCAGACATGGGCGAGGAGGCGTAGCCAGCAGACATGGGCGAGGAGGCGTAGCCGGAGGAGGACATGGAGGCCAGGGGGCTGCTGAAGGTGGCTGATGTGTACGGTGGGATGCCTGTGGCGGGGGAGGCACCGGGAGGGGATAAGGGGGTCATGTGACCTGCGAGAGACAAAACACGCCTGCTCAGTGATATGGGGACATTGTAGCAGACACTTTGGGATAACACGTTGTTAGATTGTTTGTAGCAACTATTATACATTTCCTTTATATTTCTCCCATTACTTTTAATTTGAAGGGCTAAAAAAACAATTGATTAGAAAGAATGCATACATTCTAAAATATGCCAAAAACATCACTCCAGATGATAAAAGTATCCAGTAGGTTGGATATTATATTACTATGGACTATGGATATTACTAATAAACCATGGATGTATCAGTACAGGGCAAGCTGAAGTTGTACTTAAGACACCACACCCCTTTACACGACCAACGGAGTGCAAGCTGCCTTAGTGCATTCTACCCTGATCATAGATTTCCTGAACTGAGCCACTTGCTGCTAACTAGTACAATTGCAATAACTTGGCTTAGCATGTAGCAACAAACCAGTCGGACAGCAGCTGTTGGCCAAGCACCTTGGTGGACTTACACATTCAAGTCTATTCATGCACAGTTATTTGCAGTTCGGTTGCGCAGGCTTTTCCATTCATAACACAGCGTTTTCCCCTAAGGAAGAGGAATCTGCATACAAGATTCCCACTGTGTAAATGTTCCTTCAGGGAGAGTCAAGGAGCTTAGTCATCTTTCCCATTTTGGCCAGAATAAGTAGTAGTAGAATTCACTCCAAGTAACTTCGGATAAAACGTCTCCTAAATAGTACTGAGTCATGTTATAGCAGTAGCAAATCTTCTGAAAATAAGCAGTATGGCTACATTTCCACAATACCAAGAAATAATCAAGAGTTCAATCAGGGTCAAATCAAATCAGGGTTTTATCAGCAGTGCTGCATTGAATGTAGAACTGCTGGTTTGACTGTCACTTTTCAAATGAAAAAGTCTGAAATTGTACACCAGAAAGCTGAATAATAGAGCAAAAAAGCTGAAACATGCAACGTTTCAGCAGTATGCCAATATCTAGGACTAGACTATGCTCTACTGACCAACCATGGTGGTTATATGCACAGAAGATTGTGAATTTGACTGATTATATCTCAGAAATATTGATTGAACACCAAATGCGAGATTTGGATAACAACATGAACGTAACACACGCCTCTTGTCTTGCAGCATCAGAAACACTCAACACTCAACACAACCACTGGAATAGAGAGTGAGCGACCTACCGATAGACGGTGGAGGGAGATTGACTGGGGACGCCAGGCTCAGGGAGGGGGTCGGGCTGGCAGGCGGAGTAGTCTCTATGCCACTCTCTTCCATCATTTTAGTCCCCTCCTATGTCTTCAGGAACAAAACATCAAATGACGATTATAGGAGCCCTTAAATATTTGATATAATAGAAATAATTTGAATGGAGATTCAAATGGTGTACATTTCCATGTTTAAAATTGCCATGTGCAGCCTGGTTTGGAGATTTGAACCTCTGTTACACAAGTAGCGGTTCAGTCGACGATTAACTACCAATTCTTATCTTTCATCAGAAACACCTTGCCTGTTGTTATGTAAGGTCGGTTATCAACTAGTTGTGTCTGCTCTTTGCATATGTGCTGAAGGCCATATAAAACAAATGATTTAATCTATAGAAAATGAGATAAAAACTTAGATGTAAGACACCGGGTTCAAAACTACGACTAGCCGGTGTTAACGACACTCTTGACGTCGTATAACACTGCGTTGAAAGTAATCAATTCTGTTAACACACTACTGGTCAACCTACAATCTAATAGCTGATGGAGAATGAGGATTGCTCAGTGTTCATAATGTGTAAATACTACAGAATGAAGACCGAGAAGCTCTCACCTGCTCGTTCACAGAGAAACAACCAGCAGGCGTGCTTTGATGACGTATTGTGTTGCCACGTCTGCCCCGCTGTCGTCATTGTAGTGCGGCCAGTTGCTTCACCTATCGCCTAGCAACCGTCTGGCGCTACGATGAAAGGTTTTTTTTTTTTAATTATATTATTATATTATGCTATATTATTTTTTTTACGTGTAGTTCTATTCTTCTCTATTATATGTTACGGTTTCATCATTACGGTTTCTTCATATTATTATTATTATTATTATTATTATTATTATTATTATTATTATTATTATTATTATTACAAAACTTGTAAAATGAGGAATGCAAGGATGGGCAAGAATTTCCCATAGGTGGGCTATAATCAGCGCTTATAATCATGCGCCATTCGTCATGCTGAACTACTGATCTCACCCATATGGTCAGATAATTTGGATTTAATACAATTAATCCAATTTAGCCAAACACGCACACAAACTGGTTAATAAACATTGCATTGCAATTTGCAGAAGTAAGTTATCCTAAAGTAGAAGCATCCAGATTTGTAATTGACTCCTAAATTCTCTAAATAGATTTCAAAATATATCAACTAAGAATGAACAAACACACAGTTTACTTTATCACTTTATGTCATTTTATTCGAAAGCATTAACACAAACACAAACAAAATACAAAATAAGCAAAATGCATCATAGATAAAAAGAAGTGGTGGTAGTGGCTATATCATTATACATGTCTTTATCCTTATTGCTAGTAATGTCATATGTAATCCATATGCAACCCCCCTTACATGAGGAGAACTAGAACCAACGTGAAAATATTTGATCGTAGAGCTTGTTAATTCTTCTTAGAAATACATAACAAGTAGTGTTTCATGAATCAAACAATAAATACTCTAAGTATCAGAGTAAAACATCAGATACAAAACAAGTATCTTAAAGTATCTTAAATTCCAATTGAATCGATAGGCAAAGTGGTGTTATTGAGCCTTATGAACAACTTCTTTGTTTTATAAACATATATACATACAAACACACGATTACCGCTATCTGAACCAAACAGTAATTCCCATTTCAGCTGGTTGTACAAAGATGTCATTTGAGAGATTTACTATTAGGCAAAATTAAATGTTAATTGGAATGAACTGTGGTGATGTCGCAGCCTGCATACTCACTACATATTGACAGTGCACATTGCAGTGTTATATAGCATTGGCCATGCTATACAACTGATGCACAAATATACACTTATGTCCTAAAGTGTGTAGTAATGTTCACTATATAGGGAATAGGGATTAGGGAACAAGCGAGCCAATTTGAACATAGCCTTAGCTTCATCTGAGGTCTAATAGTAGAGGTGAACTACATCTCATTACATCTATTCTCATAGAATTCATAGATTCTCAGCCAACTGAGGCGCCCCTACCCTCAAGGCTTGCTGACGTGCATTGTTATTCTATATGCTGTCTAGCCTTCAGACCAGAGAGAGCAGACAAACAACATCTACGTGCACACCCACTCATCCAATCTGATTCATTTTCAAGGCGGATAAAGCTAACAAGTTTGAGAACCTTCGGAAGTTCTGTATGTTTGTCTACTATTTACAATTAAGCTCATGAACCATTTGTTTGCTGAAAACGAACAGAACCATGTTCCAGTGGATCAGAAGAGAATTTGATGGTTGTGACCTAATACAGTATAGGCAAGAAGTATCGTACTCACAATTAGAACAATGAAGAGGGGTACTGTTCTAACTACTGTAAAATGTTTCCACCTGTTCTAATATGCAACTATGAAAAGGCAGAGTAGTGCACATTTCATCTGTTGTACTGTATATACATCTGTCACTGTTAACAAGGCCATAGGCTTGCTTTTCCTCAAACTGTCACACATTTGTTTATGTCTTCAGTTAACATAAGACACTGCATGATGTTCACATTTTTTACATTAATGTCAAAATCCATTCCAATATTTGGAAGGGCCTATATACAATATTTACATTTAACACCTTAATTAACACAAAACGGGGCTGTCTAATTATGCTACTTGCTATTCTAGGCCGTTGAAAATGTTTTGAAAGACATATAGAATTCATATAACATAATCACACATAAACTACAAAGAGTATGTGTGTAAAACATTTGGAGGAATTTTCAATTGTCCTACTTCTATTTCACAGAGTGCCAAAGTCCAGCTTAAGCATACATTTATCAGATATGTTGAAATGGCAGTGCAATCAAAATTAGTGACTTTTTAACCAGCGTCAGCAAGCACACTTTAAATGCTTGTTTTAAATATTTGTAATTTAATGTATTACTGTCTGTAAAGCATTATAAAAAAGGAAAAAATGCATGTGGTATTATCGCCTTCATTTGTCACACATTCAAAACCTATGGATAAAGTCAAAATGTATTTAAAAAGACAATAAAATCATTAATGGCAACTGTGTCAACTCTACAGTGATGCAAAGTGATTTGCAATAATATTTGGCGTTTTATTATAAACAAAAATGCCTTCCTTACTATTTTCTACACTTTTGTGTGGGGTTTGCTTTAGTGCTGTATTTGTACATAGCATTAAGGGACTAGAACGCACAAGAAAAACATACTATGGCTTGTCTCATTTAAAAACATAAATTATTATGAAGAAGGCCTAATCTAATGTCCATAAAAGGTGTCTACCAGACAGTAAATTAACCGGCAACCATATTGGCTACAATGTAATAAAATATTGAATCAATAAGGCACATACCCTTTCATTTTTACAATATTTAATAGTGTAATATATTGTTTTTTATGTTTTTAAACTTAAGTTCTGAAACTTAAATGTATTTACCATGCACATGGCATATTTGAGTCTAACCACTGTCATGAATCTCATTCTTTACATTTTGAAAGATGGAAGATTCCACTAGTAAAATTACGTTTTTTTATTTTTTTATTTTGATTAGATTATACAATAATTTAACATACTTATGAATATTATATTCCATTTCTGACAAGTCCGTTCCTCTTGATTCCTCTTATTTTACACATTGCCGCTTTAACTAGAATATTAGTCAAATACTGAAATGATTGAATGTGTAACCTTAAGAAATCGCTCCAAAATTTGTATATAAGCTGTATCTTAATACTGGTAAAAACTGGTTACATATGTTGTGCATACTGTCTGTTCTTCATTATTGTCTCTTAATTATATTATATGAGCAGCACACTCAAACTTAACTCATTCAACAGTCATATGGTACATCCATTTCAAACCAAAAGTCATCATTGTACACACACACACACACACACACACCAATGCTGTAATGAAAGAACGAGGCAAGTTTAAAGGGTTTTGCTGCAATGTGGACCATTTGCTGGGGGAAGCTTTAGTACAACTCATACATACTTTTTGTGATATCATTTGCTTTCCCGCTCCTTCGGGGGAGGGTTAGGGCTTTCCACCTCTCTGGCGGGCAGGAGGTCGTAGTGACAGGGAATGTGGCTGTTTTTGGGTAAATCGTACGGGTCCTGACCAAACACAACATGGCCGTTGCTGTTCTCTGTGGAATACAGCATGCTTACACTGGGCTCTGCACACAAAGGGAAAGACAAAAAAAGATAAGAAAAGGTTTTTCTTTGATCACAGTTGGGAAATTAAAGAAATGATGAAGAAATTTGAAAAATAAACACAAGAATGAAACTAAATTAAACAGAAAATATGCCTGGGATACAAAATAAGAGTAGAACAAATGTATTCTCAATTATACAAATAAATGTAAACTCCCAATATTGTATAAATATCCCTATATGAATGACTGAACAACAACCAATAATAACTTAACAATGATAACAACTATTGCCTCTGCTTCCAAAATGGCGGCGGTCGTTGCGACGTGGCGTCACAATGAACGACCTCTGTAAATCCTTTAAACAGAACCTCTGCTCGGATGACTCACCGACTTCGTAAACGTTCCGGTTGGAGGGGCTGGAGTTGATCTCTGCGTACGGCGAGTCGCGCCTGGCCGGGGACTTCATCTCCACGTAGCCGCACTCGCTGTTCTTGGGGCACAGCAGAGGGGGGTCCTTGATGGTGGCGTAGGGGTTCTCCGAGCTGTTGAGCGAGCTGGAGCTGGCGTGGTACGGCGACCCCTTTGCAAGATCTGAGTCCGCCATGGAAACACCGGTGAGGGAGTCAAGTCAACCACGCAGAATGTGTTGTACTACTGCTGTACTGATTATGTATTTACTATTGTTATTGTTTCTGTCATTATTAAGGTTATCGTGATCTATTAGCATTAATTATCATTATTATTATATATTATTATATAGTTATTGTCATTATTATTATTTAATACCTCGTAAGGATTTCCCGACATATCTTCGGTCAATTCCATAGGCTCCTGTAAGAAGAAAAAGGGAAATGGTCAATAAGAAGCTGAAAATGTCATTATGTTTAACACGTTTAATGCACAAAGTATTGTGTGGGTATGATGCGTGTGAACCTGAACACATAACATCCTTACCCAGCTCATTGAAGCAGTCTCTCTGCTTCCAGTCGGCGGGCAGTGTGCCCGTGTGTTCCGCTAAAGGAGACCTCTTCCTGTGTTCAACACCCTTCAAGGTCACAAACAGCTGGCTATTCTCAGCCTGAAATGTACAGGACAAAGCACAAGAATATTAATTTGCATAAAGAGCGCTATCCGACTGTGTCACTTAGTGTTTTTTAATTATTTCATAAAAGTTAGGAAAGATTCCTTGCAGCTGTCACAATTTGGTTTCTAGTAGTGCAATGGTATAAAACATCTCCATGAATGCCTTGGCGGTTGTGCTCGAATGACAGCTAGCACTGTCTGCCCCCCCCCCAGCCACGTTTTGACGGCCTACCTTTGCGTAGGGAGGAGGAAGGTGGCTGCTGTTGGAGGGGAAGGTGCACTGGGTGAGCGTATGGTAGCTGGGGTTGGAGAAGTAGTTGCTGGGATGTCCCTCACGAGTGGCTGCGTGCTGAGTGTCTGAGGTGCAAACAAAGTATGACACACGATATTTGATCGATTTGGTAGATAAGAAACATCAGAAAATGCTTGGTGGTTAAAATAAAAATAAAAATATTTTTACTTTTTTATTTTTTTATTTTTTTTTAATTAGTTAAATTTTTAAAATGTCAAAAATGTCATTGGGAAAAGGTCACGGCGTACTGTTGGTTGAACCTACCAGCCATGACGTAATCAGCAGAAATGGGCAGGGCAGGTGTGTATGTGACTGCCGGCATGCTGGACTCTTTGCCCTTCAGCTTCTTTCTGTAGATGACGAAGAGGAGCAGGAGGAAGATCACCAACAGCACCAAGACGATGATACCGGCGATGGCTCCGATCTGGTACGTATCCACGGGCATGGCTGCGCT
Organism: Gadiculus argenteus; assembly: GCA_900302595.1. Lineage (NCBI taxonomy): Eukaryota > Metazoa > Chordata > Actinopteri > Gadiformes > Gadidae > Gadiculus > Gadiculus argenteus. The sequence goes on from OMLJ01090473.1 coordinate 13,429, forward strand.
GGTCAGGCTATTCAGGTTTCCCACGACGACCAGGCCGGCTAGTGGAGACAGAATGAATAAGTTAGTAAATAAAATAATCTTACAAAGAAATAAAAAAATTATATCATCCTTTAAAGGCGATATATTATACCACCAAGTGGTATAATATGAGTGTGATAAGGAGTGTGATAAGCCGTTTTGAAAATGTGTCTCTTCTGACATCACAAGTGGGCGTGTCCACCTAGATGTATGAGCAACGTTTGCTACAGTCCACTGGGTAGGCTGGTAGGCTGATCTATCCAGCACACATCTAGGTGGACATGCCCACTTTTGATGTCAGAAGAGGCAGATTTTCAAAACGGCTTGTAACGGCTAATCACACTCACACCTGGTGGTACCTTTTAACAATGTAAATGGTCCTCATTTATAAATAGATTTTTGAAATTATGCAGATAAGACAATTTAAAATAAATGTTAAAATTTTTTTTTTATAATTAAATCAAAGTGTTGATTTGATTGAATGAGGACAAACTTAGTTTATCTTTAAATAATTTATATGAATTCATAATAATGTTTCAGTGTAT
>OMLJ01090482.1:0-12930 GCA_900302595.1 Gadiculus argenteus
TCCACAGACGGGGCGTGGAACACGCACTTCTCCGTATTGAGAAACAGACGGTTCTCGAGGAGGCGTCGCAGGACCCGACGGACATGTTGTTGATGATCATGGAGGGAGCAGGAAAACATCAAGATGTAAGATATACAAGATATACAACCACAAACCTATCCAACATGGCGCGGAGGACGTCATTCACCAGGGCCTGGAAGACAGCCAGGGTTGGTGAGCCCAAAGGGCATCACCAGATACTCGAAGTGGCCGAGATGGGTGTTGAAGGCGGTCTTCCACTCGTCGCCCTCACAGATTCGTACCAGGTGGTAGGCGTTGCACAGGTCAAACTTGGTGAATACCGTGGCGTGAGATAGAGGCTCGAATGAGGAGCTCAGGAGGGGTAGGGGGTAACAGTCCTTGACCGTGATGGCGTTCAGCTGTCGATAGTCAATACAAGGCCTCAGCGACCCGTCTTTCTTTTTAACAAAGAAAAATCCAGCTGCCACCTGGGATCGAGAGCACCGAATGAGACCGGCAGAGAGAGATGAGGAGATGTAGTCCTCCATGGCCCTCTTCTCCGGCAGTGACAGATTGTAGAGGCGACTGCCAGGGAGGGTCGCGTTGGGGATCAGGTCGATAGGGCAGTCATAGGGTCGATGGGGAGGCAGGGTGAGGGCCCGCTCCACACTAAAAGCCTCAGCTAGGTCGTGGTAGGCTGAGGGAATGCTGGACAGGTCCGGAGGTGGAGGAGCGGGGTCGGGACCACTAGAGGGAGGCACGGCAGAACGCAAGCAGGTTGCGGAACAACCGAGATCCCAACTACGGCTCTCGGAGGTGACCCAGCAGATGTGGGGATTGTGCTGGGCCAACCAGGCTCGGCCGAGGACCAAGGGGGAGATGGGTGCGTCCAGCACCAGGAGGCTGAGGGTCTCAGTGTGGTTCCTGGAGATGGTCAGGGTCAAGGGCACAGTTCAATGGGCAATGGGAGCTAGGGGACGGCCATCAATCGCGACCGCCTGAAGAGGTGGCTGGACAGGAAGCAAGGGGACTCCGGCTTGGCGTGCAAACCCCAAGTCCAGGAAGGAGTCGTCGGCGCCCGAGTCGAGGTACGCGCCGATGGTATAAGGGGTAAGGAACTCCTTACCCCAAGCCAGCGTGGTGGGGAGCAGGATGGGAGGAGTCTTGAGGGTGTGGGGGAAAGATGTGCGACTCACCAGGACCCCCGTTCCTAGTGAGCTTGATCTTTTGGCCATAGGGGGCAGACCTGGATGACGTGGCCGGAGACTCCGCAGTAGAGGCAGAGGTGCTTCCGAAAACGACGCTCCCGCTCAGTGGCGCTGAGGCGCGACCGGCCGAGCTCCATTGGTTCCGGGTTGGGAGACAGGGGAGTGGCCGCTAGGGAGTCAAGTCACGGGAGAGAGTCCTGGGGCATGGAGATTCCGTGGAGTGGGATGACCGAAGATCCCGCTGTTCCTGGCGCTCCAGCACACGGTCAATTGTGAGAGCAACGGAAATGAGCTCTGCCAGGGAGATGGGTCGCTCGCAGGATCCCAACCATGATCTCGTCGGCCAAGCCTAGGCGGTAGCTGCTCATCAAGGCTTCCTCCCCCCAATGACAGCGGTGGAGGTGCGCCGACGACACCTGGCCCCGTGGTGGATGGTAAAACGTGGCGCGGAACTCGGTAAGGAAAAGTTTGTAATCCGAAGTCATGGGGCTCTCCCCAATCAGGGCGTTCGTCGCCCAGTCCAGAGCTCGACCCTGGAGGAGGCTGACGATGAAGCCGATCCGGGCGCCGTCGGTCGAGCAGCGCCGGGGCTGGTGACGGAGGATCAAGGCGACCTGGAGCAGGAACCCCCGGCACTGATCGAAGCTCCCAGAGAAGAGCTGGGGCATAGCGAGGAAGGGCTCCGACGAAAGGGGACCTGGAACCTCGGCCACGGGAACCAGGGCTGGTGACGGTGGAGGTCTCTCCTCCGCTGCTGCGGCCCTGGGAAGACGTGCCTCCAGACGGGCCAACATCCGGTGTAGCTCGCCGAAAGCGTCGTCGAGGACGGAGAGGTGCGCAGCCTGGGCGTTCAGTGCGGCGGCCAGGGAATCCACCGAGGTGATGGGGGGGGGGTGTGGTGCCGCTTGGTTCCATGGCCAGATCGTAATTGTTAGAACCTTGACCAGAGGGAAAGGAGGGGAGCGACAACCACAAGTCCGTAGAAGCCCGTAGGCGTGTTTATTCAAGGGGGTTGGTGAAAAGCACGGGGTTATGATGTGTGGGGGGAAAGGTAGGCGGACGACTATGTGTGGTTTTAGTGAGTGAGTCAGTGGGTGTAGGAGTGTGTGTCGGGAGGAGGAAAAGGCGAGGGGCACGGTCCAGGTAGACGCGGGAACACGGGAGGAGATCCACGGCGAGGACGCAGAAGCAGGGAAACCCCAGGAGGCAGGAAGCGCTGGAAGCAGGGGGAATCCGTGGGATCTTGAAGGGGAATGAAGGCACGAGAGTCAAACAGGGAAACAGTAGGCAGTAGGCAGTAGGCAGTAGGCAGTAGGGTAGGCAGCCGGGATACGTATTCACTGTGTAGCGATTCAAGACGATCTGGCACAGGTCCTTGGGAGGTGGCCTCCTTTATTCCCACTGGGCTGATCAGCGCAAGTGGGCACACCTGTGCTGTCAGCCCAGTGGGAACAGCCGGGTGCGGTACCACCCTGGTCCACGGGGGCGGCGCCAACAAGGCCTCTTCTACCACTTCGACCAGGAGACGCAGTCTTCGCCAAGCTGGATCAGGAAAAGACCTGGGTGACACCAGCAGTCCTTTCTAAGGAAAGTGTTACTCTGAGGTCTTACCTCATCAACACACCACAAGGGGCGGTGTTACGGCAGAACCGCCACCATCTCCGGGCAGATCTGTCTTCACGATGTACACAAGACACCCCTCCTGTCGCCACCCCAGAGACTGTTTATTCTACCCCGGGTGAGGTCACAAGCCTCGCACACACCCCTAAACAGACACTGGGACAATTTCGCACCAGGGCTGGACGCGCGTGCAAACCAGTCGACAGGCTAGACCTGTAGACGGATACTGAAATATCCTTTATAGAGCTTTTGGGGGGAAGTTGAAAAAAAAAAAAAAAAGAACACAAGTATGTATGATGACTGTATTGTCCAGATATGTACAGATATTACAGTGCCTTAGTGGAATTTAAGAGTGACATGTTACAATGTTTGATGAGTTATAAGTGAAAGTAATTGCATTTTGAGTTTTGAAAAGGCATGGTTGCAGCTAAGTGCATTTTGAGTTTGTTTACAGAACTAATACAGTTATAGGAGATATGTTTACAGAGTGAAGGTGTTTACTAGGGAAGCAACATTACCGAGATACATTTATGAGAGAGAAGAGAAGGTTTATTTTACATGTTTTCTGGCTGATGTACATTGTTTGCCATGGTTTATCGAAGGCTGTTATATGCACCTTGTGTTATTAGAAATAACATAAAAAGGGGGGGAGATGTCATATACTGTATGGGTTTGCAACAGTTTTACGACAGTACACCTGACGGTAGTGGGTGGAACGCTTTACAGGGTATTCAAGAGAAGCGTGGGCTTTCCATATGTGGTTGTCTAGAGCTAGGGTTAGGGTTAGGGTTAGAAGTTGTTAAGAGCTGATAATAAAGCCGAGTTAAACCAAGAACAGCCTTCCCTCGATCATTCTACAATTAGTCAAGCTCTTAATGACACAACTTCCTTACTCAGCAAATGTAGTGCAGCCTAATTGTACAAAAAAACCTAATAATAATGGTTATGTGTGTGTATATTATTTTAAGATTACTTGGATCAGAGGGTCGAATAGATTAATAGGTTAATTCCAGGATGTGATATAGCAAGATACAGACTTGAATAATTTATAGTGTGGCGGACTGGGAGCCTCCAGACGTGCTCCTTTGCTGCCGATCCCTCTTCTCGCCAAACCAAAGGGGCGAGTATTATACTATAGACATGAATAACCAAAATAACAGATGCAGTCTCTCCCTTGATAAGGTATATGGTCCTGGCTATGTCCCAGACGACCAGGTTGGTTCGTCCTTGTTGGGATATAAACACATGGAGTGTTGTTGGAAATAACACCTTGTATCAGTTGAAGAGGCACTGGCCTCTCGTGGCCTCTCCATGACATTCTACAATGGTCAGCCATTGTCTCACTGAATGTATGCTCTCTAACGTTGCTGCCTGTATCTTCCCCTGATCAAGTTATTCTTCATCACACAGACATCAAATAAATGTAAAAGGATACAGGATAGATGTGTCAATGAAAGTGTCCTGTTGCCCTGTGTGCTTGAGCATGTGCCTATCCAAATGGATAGGGTCGCTAAAGCTGGCGTTGCACTGCAGACACATGTAGGCCTTCTCTCCGGAGTGAGTCCTCATGTGGAGCTTCAGCTTGAAGCTTGTACTGAAGAGCCTCATGTATTGGTTACACCTCCAGGGCTCTCCCCGGAGTGAGTCCTCATGTGGTTCTTCAGGCCGGAGCGCCATTTGAAGTGCTTTGTGCATTGGTCACACCTGTAGTGCTGCTCCCCGGAGTGAATCCTCATATGGACCTTCAGATAGGAGCATCTACGAAAGCCCTTCATGCATTGGTCCCACCTGTAAGGCTTCTCCCCGGAGTGACTCCTCATGTGGTCCTTCAGGTGGGAGCTGCAATTGAAGCTCTTCATGCATTGGTCACACCTGTAAAGCTTCTCCCTGGAGTGAATCCTCATGTGGAGCTTCAAGTTGTCTTTACTTTTGAAGCTCTTCGTGCATTGGTCACACCTGTAGGGCTTCTCCGCGGAGTGACTCCTCATGTGGAGCTTCAAGTAGTCTTTATGTTGGAAGCGCTTCATGCATTGGTCGCACCCATACAGCTTCTCACCGGTGTGGGTACCCATGTGGATGGTCATATTGGTGTTGTCGGGAAAACCCTCGCCAGACAACACACCGGGCCGGCCCTTCCCGCCGCCCTGATGCCCAGTCAGCTCCTCACGGTAGACCAGCTGCTCAACGTGCTCCAGGCTCTTGGCCACGCTGTGGTCTGCAGACAGTGAGTTCAGGGTCTCCAGTTTGGACGCGGTGAAGAGGGTGTCATGGCCGTCCAGCGCCAGTGGGCCCTCCCCTTTACTGTGGACGCTCAGGATAAGCAGCTCCCCGTTGTGACTTGACATGTGGGAGGAGCCAGGACTATCTGAAGTGGGTGTGCTGTGGTCTCCAAAGTCATCACAGTCTTCTGCAGAGAGGGAAAAAAATACAGAAAGTAATTGTATTAATTCATTATTTGCACAAAAAGATGTGGGGAGGTCATAAAGACACAACACAGGCTATCTGTTGTTTCCTATCACCTGTTTTACCAATACTGTAGTTATATTGAGAATCCGAGCATTCCTGACACCTGTCTGCCATGAAGAAGATGAAACTCATTCTACTATAAACTGTATAAGTAGTCCTTGTGTTTAAGCAGGGCTCTGGTCATGATGCGCTGTCAAAAGAGGCTTTTTAGCACAGGTAGAATCTAGTACATTCTCTGTTGATCCAGTTTGTTTGCTTGCATGAATGCAATGTGTTCTAACCTACAGCGGGCATGCCTCCACCAATGTCCTCTTCAACCTTAATTGAAATGGTGTCTGGGGTCTGCTGCTTTCCACATAAAGAAGGAAACACACACAAGACATATTCTTTCATTTGCACAGAATAGCTGTCAATCCCGACTAAAGACACGTTGAATCATAAAGATGTGTGCTTTCTATGGGTGTGTGCTGGAGTTGTAACAGAGGAAGCCTCTCTTTTGGATGGTGAATGAGGAGATGATTTCCAACCTGCACAGTCGGCTCCTCGCGCAAGCTCAGGGGCTCCACCACCAGTTGGCCCTCCCCTTTTCTGCCAAACAAGACACAGCGCCGGCCCTTGCGGCCGCCCCGATGCCCAGTCAGCTCCTCAAGGTGGACGAGCCACTTGCCGCGCTCCAGGCTCTTGGCCACGCTGTGGTCCGCAGAGGCCTCCACCTCCAGTGGGCCCTCCCCTTTTCCGTGGACGCTCAGGATTCGCAGCTCCTCGCTGTGACTGGACATGTGGGCGGAGCCAGGGGCGTCCACATGCAGACTATCTGAGGTGGCGCCACGCTGTGTGCTGCAGACTCCAAAATCATCGCAGTTTTTTGCAGAGAGGGGGGGGAAAGACAGAAAGTGATTGTTTTAATACATTATTTGCACAAAAGGAGAGTGCATTTGTACACGTATCACATATTTAAATGTATGTGTATGTAACGTTGACACAGAGAAAAGGGTTTAAAATGTGCACTGCACACAGATTCAGAGTTTTGGAGAGGGACGTCTCCTCCAGCTCCCCCCTCCCTAGACTCAAAGCTCAAGCGGGTGACAAGGTTGAGGACACCGAACGAACACCGTGCACAAAATGATCCGAGCACAACATGACATGGGAGACAAGCAAAATGATTCTATTTTGACAATAACAAGTGAAAACATGTCATTCCCTTTGAGCTGATCAGCTAACATTTCTACGTTTTGAATTGATTGATGTTTGAGAACGATGAAGCAGCTCATGTAGCATCTGTCTTGCCTTGAAACCCCTCTGGGCTTTTGACTGATTCCATCTTTGAGATGCAACTCATGATGTCATGATGCTTTTCAAAAAAGGATCAGGCTTTTTAACGCAGGTTGAATCTAGCAGTCAGCCTAGAATCTATGGGTGGTGTAAGATGAGGGGAATTTACAACCGCGTTCTGCTTTAGACCTGATGACAATGATGAAGAATCCAAGACCCATTCAAAGTGCAGGAAAAGGGCATATCGTCAAACGATTTTAGGCATGTGTTGTGAAGTAGCCTACTTCTCCGATACAATTTATTATTATTATTAATTGTTAATTATGAATCACTATTATTATAACTATTTCATTTCACTACAAATGTTACAATTACCTACCCCCTGAACACTTGGACCTTCCTGTTTTCCACCCATTAGTCACAACTCAACTCACCATGTCCCAGTGGTGCAGTCCGTGGTGTGCGACTCGCCGCACGCGATGCATTTGATCTGCTTTGAAGTTTATCTACTTATTACTTATTACTTATCTACTTATTTTATATGTTTGTAATTTTGATGTAAACTCGTCGTCATTGAAAATGAGGGAAACCTCAATGCCTTACGAGTGTAAATAAAGGTTTGAAATGAAATTACATGAAATGAAGCCGCAGAGAAAACAGCTCCCTCCTGCGCCTTCATCCTCGTCCTCGGTGCTTCGTTTTCCTCGCGGCTCTCAGTTATTTGTAACTGAAGAGTAGCCGACCCATCCGAGAACAGTTGGCTGATTTCAGATACAGCCGCTTTCGCAAGTAGGCCTACGTCCATTATGGACGAGAGCTGTTCTTCCAAAGTGGAGCCGCACGGTAACATGTTTATCAACATATTTGACTCTGTTGTGGATAAACCCCCCACAATAATACCATAACTCTACAACAAAACCGGATGTGGTTTGTAAAGAACTCCAGGACAGTCATCAGGTAGGCTATGGAGTGCTGCTATCCATATATCCGTGTATCCCCACTGGCCTTGAAACGGGACACACCTCTTGCGTCTCCCCCTCGTTCCCCATCTACTCAGAATACCTTCCCGCCCTTTGTTCCCAGCACATTTCAATGAAAAGACACATCAACATTACAGTTAAAAAGATGTTACATCTCAAACATAATGCTTAATCATTACAGTGGAAAGAGGTTACATCTTAAACATTAGTTATATCCTAGGTCTTGATTAAAATCTACTCATCACCTTGTCATTAACTTGATCTTAAACCGACATGATTTATCACATGTGTTTAAGGGATGAGCCAGCCTTGTATAACTAATTCTGTTTAAACATGCAGAAAAGGGGAAATAACGGGTGCAACAGAAACCGTGAGGGGTGTGAACTTTAGAATGGGTATTGCATGGAGGCGCAAAAATGGGAAGCATGAGAAAAATATGAAGAAAATGTATCATATGTATGCAGTTTTTCTACTTAGTCACTTCTAGTCAAGAGGCATATGCCTTCAATGTTTTTCGGCTCATGAGAGCTATATTTGTAAAGTCGAACAACAACATTGTTCAAAATTGCATTGAATAAAATGAAGAAATAATTAAGAGAAAATAAATACTCATTGTCGTCTCAGAGTTATGAATAGGCTAAAAGTTTGGGTGGGCAGTGGAAGATTTTCAGAATTGAATTTGGGCCTCAGCAAAGGGTTGGGAACCGCTGCGCTAGGGTGTTCGACACGCAACCAAGAACCAGGTTGATCTCCAATCTCCAAATTTGTATTTTTTTGAGAAAGGCATAACCTCTCCCTGCTCCTAACCTCTATATGCTCCTTGATGTTTCTTCATTGATTCAGTTGCTTTTACTTGTAATGCAGTACATGCTCTCTTATCTGCAATCGGTCACAATATGCAAAGTCGGCCGTATTGTGGCGCCTCCACTAGATGGTCATGTGCACTCCTAGCCTACCTGATTGTATTCAACAGCAATAGTTTCAGCACCTGACCCTTTTGCATTCCTTGTAAACATGGTTAACTTGTTCTTTCATCATTCCAGAGTATGGTCATAATCTGCATGCAGGTTCTACATTATCTATATCTAATAAATGGGTGTGTCCTGGAATGCTGCTATACGATACACCATTTGAAAGGGTGTGTATAAAATAGTTTAAAGGTGACTCTCTCGGATTAGTCATCTGTGCCAGTGTTGCTCATTGGTAATGTGATTAGAATATGGGGAGTAGGATACATTATCGTCTCATTTGGAGAAAAAACATGTATTTATATTACGTTCTTAAGCCATCAAGATAGTGTTTATTTATAGAAAACATAATCCTTAACCTTTTGTTAGTCTTGGGGGGAAAATATGAATCTCTTTGAGCAGTTTCTTGAAATATTTGGTAGTAGGCATATGGGCGAACGATTGGGACTAAGGCCTACATTAGAAAGTGCACTACATTACACTCCATGCTTTCATGGGACGAGCATGTGGACAGTTGTGCTGTATGTCGATACAAATAAGACTTGCATCGTCAGGTGAGCTAATGTATTTAGAATACAAACAAATCTAACACCCAATAGAATGCATTCATGTGCAAAGGGATTTTACCTCGATGTAAATAGCCCAGTCCACTACCTACTTCATATTGAAATATTGACATCCTAGTCCTCAGTTTCAGCAAGTACGCTATGTATTACGTATTGAAAAATGAATTAAAATGTCATTATGTATGTAGGCCTATACATAAAACTGGTATAACATCAGTCCAACACCAGAGGCCACTATTTTCAAATAAACTAAACCCATGTGGAGGACTTAAGTTAGGCCTACTACACTTCCAACGTTTTCTACGCCTCTTTTGTGAACATAATCTGCTTGTCAAATTCCACGGGCGTCATGCTGTTCCTTTTTACACTATTTGGTTTAATTTCACAGAAATACCCTTCATCTCATATCGCTCTCACCGTTGCACAGCCACAATTCCTTCCTTTCTTTGTTCTTGTTGAAATTAAGTTAAAATCAATAAAAATACAATTATATAGCACTTTATTGACAAATTGACCATTATAAATGAATTTCTTGTCATATAAATGAGTGGTTATCCTTGTATCTATACCATAACAATACTTTAAATAAAATGTGGAGGCAAAAAAATATAGACGAACACTTCATAAACTTGCCCAGTACAGTTGTGAATATATTTTGCATGTGTTGCAGTAATACAAATTGCATCAAGATGCAAAAATAATTGGCTAAGGTGTAGGAATATATACAAAAGCTTGCTCTTATATGCCTATATTTCAGCATGTGAAAAGTTGCAATTCCATAGCAACTCTAAACCGAGGCCTACAGTTTAAAATGGCTTTAATAAAGGCATTTGCTGGGTACATTACATTCTAACTAAAACACAAGCCTCATATCAAGAGTGTTCAGTAAGGGACGTGAGGTCACTTCAGCTGACATATCTTGACCGAGGTGCCGACCCCGAAGCCCGGGTACAGAGGCTCGCCGAAGCGGGTCTCGAACCTATGCAGCAGGCTCATGCTGCCGCTGATGCTGTAGAAGGCCAGGACCCCCGCGGTGTGGTCCAGGTACACTCCTATCCGGGGCGAGTGAGGGCCGGACACGTTCTTGTCCACCCGGTTGTGCCAGGCAGAGTAACCCGAGTCGGAGCAGAGCAGGCTCCAGGACTTGTCGTTATAGCCCAGCAGGCAGAGCGACCCCTTGCCCTTGCGGCTAATGCCCTTGTAGGCCACGCCGATGGAGAACTCCCCGCTCCACTCTATCTCCCAGTAGAAGCGCCCCCCGGACAGGGCCTCTCGGCACAACACCTGGGCGAAGCTGTCGAAGCGCTCTGAGGTGTCACTGTATGGCTGCAGGTCCCGCGTTCGGATCACCTTCTTGTTGCTGTCGGAGAGGTGCAGCTCCCTATAGGCCGTGTTGGGGTCCAGCTTCAGCTGGCAGAAGTCTAATGGGGGAAAAAGCACATCCAGGTTGTTTAATACTCTCCCTCTCTGTGTGAAGGTCATTATTTGACAGGGTGGTGATGATCTTGATAAAGGGGTATACTTCTTATATACATTTGAGAAAGTCTGCCCTGGTTTTGGGCTCTGGTGGGGGAGCACTGTCCACTGTGATTATTTCTTTGCCTGGAGATGGAGGAATAATATATTCAGTACAAAGTACAAATATATAAATATTACATTTTTGGATCAACCCTTTAACGGTTTTTATTTTCAATTAAAATAAATAGGCCTACCAAATAAAAGTTTCCTTAATTTATTAACAAAATATTGAACAAATATGAATGATGCTACGCGCCCACCTCTGCTTCTTCTGTCCAATGTTCTCTCACTGCGGGTTGTCTGTAAGGTCTCCGTTGTGTAGGTGGGAACCTGTGTGTAGACTGGGACCTCGTTCACTGCAAAGGAGACAGTGTTATCAGCCCACTCGATGCACCAAGCCACCACGGTGTGTTTTGATAGCCAAACATTCAACTGTTCCGCTATCATTGCATATTTTGCAGCCTAGCAAAAGGTGGCTGTGTGCGTGCGTGCGCGTCTGTTTTCCACAACGACTCCTCACCTGACTTGGAGATCTTCAGGAGCTCCTCTCGGCCGTACTCCTCCAGCCGCTCCTTGATCTCGGACACGGCCTTCCTGGCGGTGGCGAAGGAGAAGTCTGGGTTCACCGTCACCCGTGGGATGAAGCCGTCGTCCGTCGGCGTGCAGAGGTAGTTGAAATTCTGCACCGATTGATCAAATCAAACACTAGGTTAGTAAAGCACTGTGATCGCCACCCCCTGTGTCGCTAGTATGGGCTGGTACGCGGTCGATCTCCAGTGACACACTTGTGACTTTTCAAACATGATTAATGACGGCAGGTTAAACAAGCGATACTGTGAAATGTTAACACACGACATGGTTATAATGTGAAGGGTTTGTTGCTTAGTTCTGCAGATTGGCGGAACTATGACTGCGAAACATGCGTGATCACCACTAAAGTAAAAAGGTGACTCATGTGCAGTAGCGTTAGGCCTCCCCCACAAACACAATCATCACTAAAATATGTAATGCTCTTACTCATCGATAGTTCACTGATCCTATTGCCCTCTGGTTTATCATACATTGTGTCATACTTTCAAATGTGTGGCTAACTTAGTCACACATTTGGAGATCTGAACAAAACTTCAAATGTATTTATTCTCCTTCACCACATTGAGCTCCACAACTTCTTACACATTGTCTCAGATGCCGTTGCAGCCAGTGAGACTCTACTACGGTTTATTGTCATAATCCAGACTTTAGGCACCTGCAGGAAATGAATGTGGTCCTCAGTGCTGTAGAGCTGCTTCAGTCCCGCCTCCTTCTTCTTGAGCTCGTCGATCTCCTGCTCCAGGCGTTCCACCAGCGCCTCGGACTGGTTGAAGGCGGCCTTCTCATTGATGCCAATCAACTTGGTGACCTCTGTCCTCATCCTCTCGATGGAGCGGATCATTTCCTCAAACATCTTCTGACTCTCCACCATAGCTCTCTGGGCGGAGCTCTGTACCAGAACAGAAACAAACAAAAAAACACACACACACACACCCTGCGGTGTTAGTTTATGGAACCATAAAGTGGACGGTTGCTAGATATACTGTTAAAACAGGGCCGTGGTGGTTGATGTGGAACCATGGTATAATGGGTTAAAAGGTGAATTAAGGGGAGTGAGTTAATGGGTTTTATGAAAAACAGTGCTTTACAGACGAAGGTTGGGCTCGCTTACTTTCAGGGAGTCCACGGAGGTCCTTAACTCATCCAGCTCCTTCATTCGCTCCTGGCACTTCTGTTTGATCTCGGCCTGGGAGACTCCCAGCAGTTTCTGTTGGAGGAATCACTCTGTGTTATTTAACAGTCAAATGAGCAAATGGATATGGACTTCACCTCCGGGCACATCAGTCTTCCTGGAGCTCATTTGAAGTACGAATTCATCTCGTTTTTCTACAAATTCAGAATGTTGGCTTTCTTGGGGAAAAAAAAGCGAAAATAACGTGAATTTCCATTTTGATCAGCATTTACATAGCAACCAAGCGATGTTTTGGTGTCGGTTGCTACGTAAAGGCTTATAAATACTGGGGAAAATTATTTTTATTCTCTGCTTTCATGTGAGGCATAGATGAGAGGTGGTGTTGATGGGAGGCTGGATCAGAGGGGGGGAGTGGGGGTGTAATGGAATCTTGGCGCTGTCAGGAATGCAAGTCCAGCGCCGCACCAGGGTTTTTAAAGGTGCACACGGTATACAGGCGGGCAGAACAGAGGGCTCCTCATGCAGCCCTCACCCTAACCCACCGACCCATTCTTCTCAAGATAAGCTGGAGGAATGTGGAGAATCTGGGGGGAGGAGGGGTAAGAATCA